>JAUZST010054265.1:0-24262 GCA_034779995.1 Parotocinclus haroldoi | reverse complement strand
TACACTGGTTACCAGTTAAATTCTGCATTGATTATAAAATACTTCTTATAACATATAAAGCTCTACATGGTCTGGCCTTCTTTCAGTACCTAGAATTAAAAAAGTCACTGCAGGGGGAAAAGCTTTCTCATGCTTGACCCCCCAGCTATGGAATAAACTTCCCACTTTAATTTTTAAGTCTAGGCTTAAAACATTCTTATTTAATCAGGCTTCTAGTTAGATTTACACTATGACACATGGCTCAGGTTGGCTCTTGCCTCTTGGCTGTGTTAACTTCTGGTTTTCTCCCTTTAGCTACGCTGCTATAGTTAGTGCTGCCAGAGTTCTCATGCTGCACAAGGCATCAGTAATGGATAATAGACGTAACACTGTGTTTCTAACCCATCAATAACTACATTTTCTGTTTTCTCTCAGAGGTGATGTGCCGGCACCACGCGCTTGAATGTTCTTCCGGCTCTGCCAGTCTCCATAAGCGGAGGCAGGTCCCACCAGAGTGCAGGAACTCCCTCCATCGGTTGGACAGTAATATTGCAATATTGTGATGACAGTTTGCATGACACCTCTTATTATAAGATAACGTAATAACACAGCAATAATTATAACGTAATAATTTACTATTCTCCCATGTTCTGGAAAGGCAGAAGAAAAATTGCTACACACTTACAGTAGTGGACATTTGTCCACAATTCACCATTATGTTCAGTGTTTTCCACTGGCCTGAAATATACTTCTGGTGCTAGCTAACTGAAAAAAACTAACATGGTTTGCCTATTTTCCTGAAGCAAACAAGCCTCCCTCCTCCTACCCACATGGGAAAAGTAGAACAAGACAAAAGGAAAAGAATAAAATACTCCTTAGTGTGAACAAAGATGGCTGTATTTGCCAAAGAACTTTATCTTTTCAAAATGTTTATAGGAGAGCTTTAGATGCCTTGCTTTCTGTCTGTTTCGACCTAAAAATCAGATAAAAAGAGACAATTGGCTTTGAATTAACTATACAGAAACTATAGTACGAATATACATAAAGCAAAAAGAAAGATAAAATTCACTTCTACTGTACATGGTTGCATAAAAATTGTTGATATGGAGATCTAGGGAGTCCAGCCCTGTGGTAGTTTGAGTATACATATTATACAGTTAGTCTGTCTTTTTACCTGCTATAACCTGAAGAGAAAACAAAACAACTTTTTTGCATATTGTGAATTGGTCAAGTCCAAGTTATGGCCATTGTAGCTACCAACGCAGCGTAATTGCCTCGGTTTTTCATAGGATTTGAATGTACAATTACAGTGAACAATTGACTTACCTGGCTGATGCTTGTCAAATAAGGAAAAGTCAAAAAATTGTTTTCTAAACATACTTTGTGCATCTATTAATATACCTCAGTTGCCCATCCAAATTCAGCCTACTGTATGTGTTGACAACAGTAATATTGGATGGTTGCATCCTACTTCTTTTTATTAGTTTCACTTTTCTTCTAGTCAGCTTTTCCTCTAAGACAGTAATCAGAAACATTTACAACTGAAGAGTCAGAGTGACTACATTGTAGTAGCCTCTTTGGCTAAGTCTGGTTAAGTCGACAGTAAAAAATAAATATATACTGCTCATAAAGATTAGGGGATATTTAATTAGGGGAATTTTTTTAATTGAAAAATATATACCGTAATTTTTGTGAGCAGTATAGTGTGAGGTATCTGGAGAAGGTGCCACAGCAATGCCTGTGGATGGTAAACAAGACCATTAGTCTGGAAAATGGATTTAAAGAGTGCAGCATTGCTTTGCCTTCCACTTCATCAAACTGTATGCAGAAGAACAGCTTGATGACTGAATTCACCCACAGTGCTACATGCTCTATTTCCCAATGAGAGTTGTTCTTAAGGTGAAATACCACATTTCACCACAACTGTCAGATTAGTATTAGAAAATTAACTGCACATGGTTACTGTTGATGCCTTGCCCATTTTTCTCTGCATGTTAGCTTTGACAAGGAACTGTGCATAGAGCAAGCTGGAAGCAATTAACCAGGTTGTCAGGAATTTTGCAACAAATGTCAAAATAAGGCTGACAGCTGACTATCCCTATGGTATAGGTGAAAATGAAAAGTTTAAATGCTCTATGTTCTTATTTACTTACCCACTCTATTTCTAAGAACAAACTGCAATCTCCATGGTACGCTGCTCCCATTTACTAATGAAAATATTGAAAATCCCAATAATGCACTGTTCACCCATTTTTCACCATTCAGGCAGTGGAGTAACAGTGAGATGAAACATTAACTGAATTAGGAATAGGGCAGCTATTTCTTTTTGTCTCCTAATGTACCCAAATCCCTGGTATCCACATACCCACATATACATATCCACATGTATAGTACATTATACACAGATGAGACAAATCATTACAACCACTCACAGACTGAATCAAAAAAATAGTCAATGTATGTATAGTTCGACACAGGGCAAATTGTTAGGGCCCGACATCTAGATTAGGTTATCTCTTCAATGACAATGTTTGTGACCTACTTCTGGTCAGTATTGTGAGTGCCTAATGACAGTGGTCAGTTACAACATGAGCACATTGAAACTCAAGGGCAACATCGGTTATATCATGTGGTCAAATCAACAAAGTTGTGGCACAATTAACTGAAATCTTTAATGTTAGTTACAGGATTAATATGTAAAAGCGCACCGTATCTCAGTGGCATTATTGTATAAAATATATTAAATTGTATGTTCGATGTTTTATAGTGCAAAAAACTTTGTAGAACAAAAAATATTAAAACATTTTCTACTGAGATACATTTACACTGAAGGTACCCATGGACCAGCAGCAGGTTAAAATAGGTGGAGATGGCCATTGTCAATAATTATTAAATAGTTTTTGCTTTCCCAACACACTGCTTTGTTCCATACTACTGCATATAAACAGAATGATTATTGTTTTTTAGATGGTAGATTGTTCAAGATTATCACCTGTGTCCTGATGATATGGCTCTCATCAGAAAGTGTCTTGTGTTTCAACAAATTGGACCATGGTTCAGCAAAGCCAATTAGATGAGATTCAGGGGGAGTCAACCACATGTCATGACTAAAGATCATTTAGATTATTTTTATTATCACGTCTGTCACTGAAGGTATTTCAAGGTCAAACCACAAGAAAAATAAACAGCATAGACATGTTATAAATGTCCCCCATAGGAATACAAATAAATGAAGGAGATAAAAAGTTCACAAGGTGCCACCTGCTGCTTCTGATCTAGCAGTACAATAATTCTTGTGTTTTCTGTCCATTTCAGTGTTTTCTGAACTCAATTGTACTCAATAGGGGAACCTATACTGGAGAGCCTTCCAAAACCCACACATATTATCATGAATTGATAGGTTGTTACTTCGATTGCAACCTCTTTGATAGCATGGGTCACAGGTTTAATATGTTATATATTGACCCAGCTCTCAAAATTGTCCCTAACTAGCTCAGCCAAAAACACTTTCTTACTAGTATCATCTGGATATATAGTGGGCATAAAAGTTTGGTGAGAGAACTGCAGACAATACTATTCCTGACATTTGTTTAAGATGCCATCCCATAATTTCAGGGATCACTGTGTGTGATCTCCACAGGCAAATAAAACGGAGTATGTTTTAGTTTGTAATCAAATCTAAATTCATTCATTTAATTAGTTTGTAATTTGTTCAGTTAGTGTGTTTCTTGCATTCACTGTGACATTTACTTTATTTCAGGCAGTTTTTATAGATATTTCATGCTTTGTCTAGGCAATTTCATTTTGTTAATAGACTATACATTCATTACTGCATTTTAGCTGGCAGAACAAAACAGTTGGGATGGGAACTTTTGTGCCAGTGATGACAAACAAAAACAAAATCATGATTTGGTACAAAAAAGCAGTATCCATGAAATTAGTCTTTGAGGAGCAAAGAAAGGCAGAGGATCTCCAGTTTATCAGCAAGTCCATGAGAAAACCAAATACAATTTATTAAAACAAGATATTAAAAACAATATCCCTCAAATAAATATTTGAAGTTATTTGCATATTTCTCCCTCCACAGTGCATAATGTTATTAAACAATTCAAGTAATCTGGATAAATCTTGGTGTGTAAATTGCAGATTTGTGATTTGACTGCACTGCATTAAGAACTGTCATTCATCAATAGCAGTAATAACTCTAAACTTTGTCAAGTAGTGCAATAGGGAGTTACATTCACAAATGGCACTTTACTGTGCATAAAGAAGTATCATGTCAACCATTATCTAAAAAAAGTGTCATCTTCTCTGGGCTAGGAAGCATCTGGGATGGACCGTTACACAGTGGAATGTGTATTATGGTCAGATGACTCAGTATGTTAGATTATTTTATGGAAGAAATGGACAGATCAACCAAACATACTATATAAACCACTTGGACCATAATGAGTTTTATGTAGGTGTTATCCATCAAATTAATATTCACATGAATGACTTCACCCAGGGTTTCATAGCAGAGTATTTCCTAGAGCATAGTGAATAGCGAATCCTGTTGATATTGGTTCCACAAACAAATGGCGTACATGTACTCAGCCATACACATTATAGAAAAGAAAATGGGACTGTTGTGTGCAGTTTGCTCTGCTTCAGACCGCTTTTGGTAGATACTCAATAATATATGCCAAAGATATATGAAAGTTATTGCTTTCAAAAGAAAATGCAGGGTGATGAGGAAACTTTCAAACACTTTGTCACCGAATTAAAGTTGGTAGTCAAAGACTGCGGATATCCAAAAAGCGACAAGATTGTAAGAGACCGCATTGTTTTTGCTACAAATTTACGGCGAGTGAGGGAAAAGTTGCTTAGCGTAACTAACGGTGCGTAACTAACTCTGGACAAGGCCATAGACATTGCATGCTCAAATGAGCCCAGCTCAAGCCAAAGGTAAACAGTGTGTAAAATGTAAGAAATTATTCACTTTGCAAAAGTTTGCAAGTCAAAGCAACATATACACACAAACAACTATGTAAAAAGCTATACAGATGTTAGAAGAAGACATTGGAAGAGCAACAAGCAGAATTATTTATTGGCAGACTTACTATTAAAAACACAGCATGCATATGCTGGAATCAAAATCAGAACCCAAAAGGTCAAATCCAAAATCAGCACAAACCAATGCAATTCCGATGCACATATTTGAAAGCCTGTTCAGAGATGTCACTATAAAGTCAGCCACACAAAAGCGTATAGCTACAGGGGAGAATTCCTTCAAGTTAAGGGCACCTGTCAGCTAAAGTGCAAATCTAAAAACACCTACATCACGCTCGAGCCCCCTATACTAGGTATGAGAGCTAGCCTGGATTTAAAACTGATCAAGCTAATACTGGCTGTGGATGAGGAAGATCAGTTGTATCAGTTGTAAGTCGCACTTGGATAAGGGCATCTGCTTAATGACATAAATGTAAAATGTAAATGTAAAGAAGTGAATCCATGCACAGTCAGCAATCTCAAGGAATATGTTCCTTGAGAACTATGGTTTTCCAGGGCATGGGAGAGTTTCCGGGGGAATGTGACCTCACACCAGTAGTATACCCTCCACGCAGAGCACCAATCGCTCTGCGAGAACGCTTGTCTTCCAAGAGATTGGTTATGCTTCTAATTCACTCAACAGCACTGAAGTGAACTACGCTCAGATAGAAAAGGATCTATAAGGCAGTTTAATTTGGCTGCAACAGTTTCCACGAGTGTATGTATGGATAGAAAGTGACTGTAGAGTCTTACCACAAACTCCCCGAAGCAAACCTTCAGAAACCACTAGCTGCAGCACAACCACAGCTACAGAGGCACGTTTTCCCAGGAGTTCGTTGAGCAACAAGACCGCAGCCTAATAGAAATGATGGAATCATAGATAGACACACTTTTGTACCTTGTTCCAGTCAGTGACAGTAAATTACTGGAAATCAAAGACACGACATCACAAGATTTGCAACTCACAGCACTTAAGAGCCACACAGGATGAATGGCCTGACGAGAGAAAGAAATGTCCACCCAGCATCCAGGAATACTGGAACCACCGAGATGAGGTCTCTGACATGGAAGGAATACTTCTTAAAGGCAAAAAGATAATAATCCCTCTGAGGCTGAAGGGACATAATCCAGCGACAACACGCAGGACATATGGGCGTTGAATAAAGCAAACAAATGGCATGAGACCTCCTGTTCTGGCCCAGAATTTAGCATATATCAGGAAAGCCACAGTGCAAACCGCAAAGAACCTCTACTGTCACACATCCTCCAATGGATGTGGTAGATACCATGGCAAGTGGTAGGTACAGACCTCTTTACTTGGAACACTCAAACCTTAATCGTCATTGTAGATTACTTTAGTGGATTCATAGAGATGGAGTGTCTCACAAGCTGTACCTCATCTGCAGTGATCACCAAGCCCAAGTCTGCATTTGTAAGTCCCCTACCTCACACTGTTAGAGTATAGGAATAACCTAGTAGACAACCTCTGATCACCTAAACAGCTTCTGATGAGCTGACAACTACTTTCCATACTCCTCTCCACAAACAAACAACTACAGCTACCCAAAAGTAGTAACCCAAAAAAACTGTCCTAAACAGACGAAGGGCATGCCAACACCGCCAGCAAGCATACTTCAACGGAGGCACCAAGCCACTACCTTGCCTACCCATTGGTTCACCCACCTAATTTCATCAGGAATATAGATCCTGGAAACCTGCAACAGTAACACAACATGTGCACTCACACACAGGAGCTAGCACAGCTAAACAGGAGACAGACAGAATTTCAGATTCTGGTTCTCACAAACTTGACACCTTCGCGAAAACAAAGATACTCCGGATACCAGAGACACACAACAGACTGACACAAAACCCACAACACACAACCCTCGCATACTGAACCTGCGGAAAACCAAGCGACCCGCAAAACAACAACAACCTAACTACACAACAAGGTCTGGCCGTATTTCCAAGCCGAGGCAAATTCTTGACCTGTAATGTTAAGGATATAGGACTTATCATTGCTCTAAAGGAAAATGTGTTGTTACTTACCTGTGCACTTACCAGTTATTAGTTGTCACTTGAATCCTGCAAAGTAATGGCATTAAAGTTCAAGGAATATTCCTTATACAGTAAGTGCCTTGAAAGCATGATGAAGTGCCTTGAAATACAGACGTTGTTGCAACCAGTTGATATAATTTACCCTAAATGTTCCAAGCATAACTGTTCTTTTAGGAATTATTAATAGATGTGCTGATGCTCAACACTATATTTATTATCAAGAAGGGAGATGTAACATCCTGACTATTTCTCCCTGAAGAGACACCCGGGTATCCCGGGACTTATATGTGTACTTTCGTGAAAGCTAGTGAGATTTATGGCACGTGCCATGGAATGGTAGAATAAACGTTGATAATACCCAGTGATTGTTCTATTGGTTTATTAATGTTAGTATATCCTGTGCGCAATACAGAATCTTTACACATCCGTCCTTGATGCTTAGTTGTTTAGACCCAGTCATCTGGTTATAACAATTTGTCCCTTGTTAAACTCATGTCTTTACTCCTGAACATTTCTTCTACATCCAACATCTAACAAAAATTGTGTTTACCTACCATCTAATATATCCCAGAGCTTAAGATTAGCTGTTCTTGCAAAGTAAATGTTACTTTTTGTTCGGGCTCTGTCTGGTTTTCATATTTTGGCTGATCTGTGTATATGATTAGTTTGATTTATCAACTAAATAAAAGTCATACATATATAGTTTTTTAATAATGACATTACTCTTACTGTCACCAGATTTATTAAGAATATATATATATATATATATATATATGTGTATGTGGTAGGCCTTACTGCCTTGAGACACTGGAAATCACTTTGGGTACAGTTGCAAAATGCCTAGCAACGTACATAAAACACTAGGAGAGAAATAGAGGTAATGTAGAGTATCTAATTACGCATCACACTACACATATATAAGGAAATAGTTTCCCAGGAGAAAACAGTGCTAAAACAGAATGAGATGAAATATGAATCTAATTGGTAACCAAAGAATCATATTGTACACTCAGCCATTGTGAGAAATGGCTATAATACATTTTTGCCAAAACAATACAGGTATAGAAAACAATAAATGCAAACTTAACAAAGAAAATGAGCAAATTACACTTTCTGTCAGCTGGGAGAGGACTATATCATAAAACACTGTAACATAGCATGTGGTTTCATAAAAAAAAGCCTGTTATTCATGTTATTTTGGGGCAGAGCGCACATAAAATCACAGGTTTTAGTTCTGGAACGGGAAAATGAGTTTTTGCACAGCTCAGTTTCTTTAACTACAGCAGAGCTAGGCTGAATAACCATACATACATTGTTCATCTCTATTGTTCAACACAACAAAAGCCTATGCATCTGATACAGAGATCCTGAGTCCTGTTGCGCTTCATTTGCATCTTCGCAATCAATGGACTACACTCTGATCACAATACATCATTAGACAGAAGAGAGAGGGGCAATAACCTTGAATATGAATGTGATGATGCACCTCATGTCTTGTATGAGATCCACAGAACCAGCAGGAGAGCAAAGGAAAGTATAAAAATATGCTTCACACTACGTGAAAGTAAAAAACACCTCTCACTGGGAACACAATTCACGCCATAGTCTGATCGTACTGCTGTCAGTAATTTTACTAGATAATTAAAGTAAAAGATGACATAGTGACGCATACTGAAATGCACACACAATATGGACAGTGTAACTCACAAAGGTCAGGCATATTATTACCTGTAGCTAAATTTCACTGGTCTGATTTGAGTGCATCCAGCTGCCAATCACGACTGAATGAATTGAAAATATGACAACAAGATAGGCCATCCACGCCCTCAGTTTCAGCTGGCAAGAATTATTGTGTGATTAAGCAAAAAGCTGATAAAGTAATAGCCACAAGTGTACTTACAAATTCTTCATGGCTAAGAGTAGCAATTTGCTTTCTCAACTATGCTTGATTATTTTCCTGACAGATTCACATTCAGGCTTGGATAACCATACATTAACAGGCTAAATCCAAATACAGTGGCATTTCAACTGTGTAAATTGGAAACATAGAATGTTTTTATATCTCAATTAAGCCTTAAATACACTATTTAAATTTGAAGAGATTTTGGCAAGTCGTAAACAATACAGAAATGCATCTACTGTTAAATACAAAAAGGATTCTGCGGTTGTCAGGTTGCTCTTAGTGCACAGAGATGAGCTTTGCAACTCTCACATTCAGCGCACGTGGACAATAGGAGGTTATTAAAGCACAATGAGCAAACTCATTTAGATTGCTGAGCAAAACTCATTTGAGTGACACGTTACTCCTTTAAGTGTGAATTCAAGGACTGTTTGCTCTAATCGATTGGCTTCAGTTTTCTGATTGAAGTCATTGAAGTTATCACTGAGAAGGCAGGGTGGCTAGTGTTTGCAAGGTGATGACACGGCTAAATCAATTGACTGGGTAAGTGCCCTCCCCTCCCAAAAAGAATCCCCATTTTACAATTTAAGGGAAATGGCCAAAATGGATCTTTACTGAATACAATGCAGAGGGCAGAAAGAATATCTATGTAGTTGCAAAAAACAGTGGAATGTTTAATAAAAAATAAATAAAAACAACTTTCACATTAATACATTGTAGAATGATTCAGATAGAGATAGATAGATAGATAGATAGATAGATAGATAGATAGATAGATAGATAGACAGATAGACAGATAGATAGATAGATAGATAGATAGATAGATAGATAGATAGATAGATAGATAGATAGATTCAACTTTATTCTCATTATACAAATACAAGTCAATGAAATGCAGTTAGCATCTACCAGAAGTACAAATAGTAGCAATGTGCAAAATCGTGCACATATGAAAAAAACCTGTGCAATTACAAATACATTGCAAGTGGTAGCATAGTGCAATTATGACAGTTTGTTATAAATGGATGATACACAAGGATATGTGACTATAAATCTGCTCTCTTTCTCTCTCTTTATATATATATATATAAATATATATCTCTGAGAGAGAGAGACCAGATTTATAGCCACATATCCTTGATTTTCATTTCATTAGCCTAGATCTATAAGTCGTAAACACAGTATCAGCAAACATAACCCGCGCCCATCATCCATTTTCTTCAACACAGCTCTCGTTGAACAACGCCCCTCATTCTACACAGGAGATAGTCTTCTGTCCTCTGTATTTTGCAGGATCTGCAAGGATGGTGCTTCCTTCTGGATTATTTCAGGGTTTTCTTTGACTATATGTAATTAATGTACTTTTGGCTGTTGAGAAGGTAGTTGGGGGTTTAGCCTAATTGCTTCTCCCTGTCTGCATCGTTGGGACTTTAATGACACCCTTGAATGACTTCTTTGAATTTGTGGATGTAATAATATGAACAAAGATGGAAAAAGTGGGAAATATATTTGAGATAGTGCTCAATCCTGGAATTTACATACAATTAATAACAACTATACATTCTTTACAAAATACATGACGTGATTATTAAAATGAGCAGGTAGCTGTTTCAGAGGTTGATGGCTGCTCAACATCCTTAGATTTTAATGACTGCTTAGTCTCCTCAAAGGCCGATGACTACATATGTACTCAGCTTCCAGTGTGAAGCACTGCAAGGTGGTAATCATTTCGGAATATTTCTGCATTTTGCTAATTTCTATTTTAACACAGAAAGTTAGACCTTCCTCGGGTTCTTGACCAGAAGACTCGGGAGTTCGAGTGGCTTGTCTCTCTCTGTTGTGGCACATGATGCATACAACTCATTGGGGATTAGATGTTTGTTCATTGGGAATTCCTGTTCCTTTTCTGCGTTCCCCTGGGAAAATGTAGTGTGAAATTTGACAGTAGAACCATGAAGTGGCCATATTATCAACAATTCATAAATGAACTATGAACTTTATGGTCAAATTGTAAAAGTTCACATTTAAACTAAAAAAAGCAATTTACAGTTTTACTATGAAATCTCATGCATGTTAGGTTAACTGATTGCATTAAATTGGTGAGACCTGAGTGTGTCTACATTCCTTGTCTTGGTGTAACCTTCTTCACGCGGTATTTGTAATGGCCTGTGCTGGTACACACAGCTTTCTCACTGGAGGATGCCCTGTTACCTAGGGCGTCCTCCAGTAGCTTAATGGCACAGTTGTATGGATGGTGGGGGGGGGAGTCCCATGGGGATGCCCTTTGCAAAGACTGTGGCGAGATCCAGGTATTAAAGAGGTATGTTGGAGGGTATAATAGCATCCGATCCCACAGGTGGGATAGAGTTGAGCCAGATTGATGGCAGGTGGAGACAGTTGTTCAAGCAAAAAGGACTACCTCCTTAGCAGCCCAGGAGGTGGTAGGATCATGCCGACATAACCATGGGAGCCCCAAGATGATCGGATGGGCGAATCCGGGCATGGGTAGGAAGGAGATGGCGTCTGATCGAATTCGGCGAGGGGATTATGCTCACAAGCTGACAGGTGAGTACGACCCAGTTCCATGGTCGGAGTAGAGGGGCGCGGATCCACTGCCCCAGGAGGCGTCGGTGGCGAAGCCGGGAAGCCAGGAGTCCATCCTGATTCACAGCATAAAAATGGCGGACCCAGACGCAGCATACAGGAAAAACACAGGCGTTTATTAAAAAATTGGCAGGCAGAATCAGCGCATACAAACAGTCCAGGATCATAGATAGAAGTGGAAAACAAAGGCAGGCCACAATCCAGAGGGCGAGACAAAAACGAAGACGGGAAGGCAAAAACACAGGGAAGAAGAAACGCTTAGTAACGGGTCAAGAGCCACGAGACTTAGCAGGGAAAGGTGGTGAAGGGAGTAAATATAAAGAAGTGCAATGATTAGAACCAGGTGTGTGTGATTAGAAAGATGGTGACAATGAACGTGGTGAGCTGGGTGTGGTCGTCTGAGCAGGCTGTGTGCTTTACAGGGTGACGGCAGAGATGTACCACCAAGTGTCCCCACCAAGGATCTGATAGAAAGATCTGATATTTTTACATTGTGGGTACCTTTTCCTGGTCCTGGTGAAACTTTATTTTGAAAAACATTAGAGTGAAAATATTTGCTTTAGGTTAGCGAGGTTAATGTTAACTCTTAGAATGTTACAATCAAGCTCGTTTACTTTGTTCACAACGTGCAGGATTTATTTCAGTTCCTAGAATTAAACAAGTCACAGCAGGAGGAAAAGCTTTCTCATACTTAGTCCCCCAGCTATGGAATAAATGTCCAACTTTGGTTTGTCATTCAGACATTCTCCACATTTTTAAGTCTAGCCTAAAAACATTATTATTTATGCAGGCTTTAGTTAGATTTAGACTATAATTCATGGCTCAGGTTGGCTCTGGCCTCTTGGCTGTGTTACCTTCTGTTTCTCCTCTTTATAGCTATGCTGCTATAGTAAGTGCTGCCGGAGTTTCATGCTGCACATGCATCAGTGATTGTTAATAGACTCTGTGCTCCTAACTAATGCGTAACTACATTTTCTCTGTTCTCTCTGAGCTGATGTTCCGGTACCAGTTCCAGCAGCACACACTTAGATGTTCGTCCATCTCAGCATCACTCCTCTCTTCTTCCTCAACAGAAAACCACCATGCCTGAGTCCCGCTAGAGTGCAGGAACTCCCTCTATCATTTAGTCATTAGTGTGTGTGTCTGTGTGGATTACATTGCTTAAATGTTGAGACCATAAATAAATTACATTAAGTTTGTTACTAGGGGGATGCGTATTGTTTAGGCTGATTTCGCCATCCTTCCCGATTAGTCATTCATCAAACTGATTTTAGATGATGGTATGGTCCGGTAGATGGCCGTATCGAGCTATATATTATGCAAATATAAACCCGATCAACATTTTGTGCTGTGGAACGTAGTAGCCATTAAATTAGGTTAGTCTATTGTCTAATATTTATGTCGGCAAGGTAGCCTGGATCTCTGAAGCTATATAAGGCCTATATAAGAAGCAAACTGTGTAAAAATTAATTTACCCTCCATAAGGATCATGAAAATCATAGTATGCGGATTAGGGCTGGTGCACGTGTGAGCATCTAGGTTTTCTAAAGTGGAAAAGTAAATGTGGATATAATGAACTGTTAGTGGGCGGAAAGAAGCGCGAGCATCACACACCTTCAGTTCTGCAGAAGGATAAAGGAGGGAAGACTGCGCTTCTTTAAGGCGCTGAGTGTCCGTAGCACAGGACCTTTAATGATTAAAGCGAGCGTACGGCGAAACTAATTTAATAAGGAGATTTTCGTATAAGAATAAAGTTAGTCTGGATGGACTTGTCTTGTGATGGGAAACCACTCGACCGGACGTCTTATTGCTCTGTGCGACGAGGAGGACCGTTTTATTTACGTCACTACAATTGACCTGGCTAATTCTTCTCAAAAATGTAATGTGAAAAAAAAAACGGGGCTGGAAATGAAACCGCATTTAAACGAGCTTCCATTAGGCGCGGGCGTTCAGGATGAAACGACTGAGTCTGCTGAGGGAGCGATGTGAGCCGGACGTCGGTGGATTATTAAGTCAGTCATCAGAAGTAATTTGATCCATACAGCTAATTATGGCATGCAAATCGGGAAGAAAGGAGAAGAAGAAACACTGTTGCAAAGTAACAGTACCGATAATCGAACCGCCGTCGCGACGCAAGTTTCCATTTTTATCGCGTTGCATTTTTTTAAATAACAATTCGCCTAACTGTTGCGTCAAAGAGCTTGAAGATGAAGAGGCTGTTAATGCTTTCACAAGAGATGTGTGATGACTAAACTATGCTCCTCCTGACTGGTCATTAACGGGGACAAATCAGGCCAACGCAAAGCTTAAATCCGAATCAATAGACTCCATCGATAAGCCGTGGCTACATATCTATCTAATCATCGCGCTTGGCCACGCTTGCTTCACATGCTGGGAAGAATATGTAGTGTCATTAACAGCAGCTGCTGCCGACCATGAAAGCATCAGCTGAATAAGTTTGGTGAGTTTCTTTGCTCAGCACACATTGTAAGGATCAGCCATGTTAAATGCAAAACAAACCTCTTGGAAACTGTTGCATGGGACTTTGCTTTCTGGCCTCTGAAAAGGTCATATTGATAAAATGCTGTATAGATTTTTGCAAAATGACTGTTACAATGAGCCTGGTCATGGGTCATTTAGTCAATCAGCACGATGCTTTAGCCTTGCTTCATGTGTAATTCCTCTCACTTTGGACTACTGGAATTATGGGATGACTGCTGCTACTACTTGATGAAAGAGCAATGGATATGAACTACACCACGGTCCTCGACAGCAGTGTAGCACGGCGTAATTCATCCAAGCGCGTTCTGACTGGCTGCTTTCTTTCACTCCTAATCCTGACCACTCTTCTGGGGAATACTCTGGTCTGTGCTGCTGTCACGAAGTTCCGCCACCTGCGCTCCAAAGTCACTAACTTCTTTGTTATCTCACTGGCCATTTCAGACCTGCTGGTGGCCATTTTAGTCATGCCATGGAAGGCGGCCACTGAAATTATGGGCTATTGGCCTTTTGGCGCTTTCTGCAATGTCTGGGTGGCCTTTGACATCATGTGCTCCACTGCTTCTATCTTAAACTTATGCGTCATTAGCGTAGACCGGTACTGGGCCATCTCAAGCCCTTTTCGCTATGAGCGCAAGATGACACCAGTGGTGGCATTCATCATGATCAGTGTGGCATGGACCCTGTCAGTGCTCATCTCCTTTATCCCTGTGCAACTAAACTGGCACAAGGCACAAAGTGTAGGCTACACTGTGCTGAATGGCACCTATAATGAGGTTCCACCAGACAATTGCGATTCCAGTCTCAACCGGACATATGCAATTTCTTCCTCTCTCATTAGCTTCTACATCCCAGTGGCCATCATGCTTGTCACTTACACACGCATCTACCGCATCGCTCAGAAGCAGATACGCAGGATCTCAGCCCTGGAGCGAGCTGCAGAGAGTGCCAAGAACCGCCACAGTAGCATGGGAAACAGCAGTACCATGGAGTCGGAGAGCTCCTTCAAAATGTCTTTCAAACGCGAAACCAAAGTCCTTAAGACTCTCTCTGTGATTATGGGTGTATTTGTTTTTTGTTGGCTGCCATTCTTCATTCTTAATTGTATGGTGCCCTTTTGTGAACCTAATGAGAGTGCAGACTTCCCATGCATCAACCCCACAACCTTTGATGTGTTTGTCTGGTTTGGGTGGGCAAACTCTTCGCTCAATCCTATCATCTATGCATTCAACGCAGACTTCCGCAAGGCATTTTCAATACTGCTAGGCTGCCATAAACTATGCCCTGGCAACAACTCTATTGAGATTGTGAGCATCAACAATGGAGCATCTCAGTGTGTCTCACAGTATCAGCCCAAGGGCCACATCCCCCAAGATGGTAACAGTAGCAGTTATGTGATCCCACATAGCATAATTGGCTTGGATGAGGAAATGCAGAAGAAGGACGAGTACTCTGGGGTCAAGATCATGGAGCAGTTGTCTCCATCTATGTCGGGCAACATGGACAGCGACGCTGACATCTCCCTGGAAAAGATTAACCCCATCACACAGAATGGGCAGCACAAATCCATACCTTGCTGAACTATTGGATTTGTGAACACAGATTATAAGGAAAAAAGAATCCTGATTTAAAGGATAATATGATTTAAAATGACTGAATTTCACATAGACCTTTTTGCATTTGGACTAGACTACAGTTGTGAAGATCAAAAGAATGTTCTATTTGGAGGCACTTTATCTGGAGAGTCATCTGCAAAATACAACCCTTGTTCATGAATTTGACAGGTTAGTTATAAATTAAATGAAATAAAAAAAGCAAGTTTATGTAGACACATTTGATGTTTACACATGCATGTCTGTTTGTGGCAGAAGTACTAGAAATACTAACAGAGGTAGTGCATTAGCAGAAATATTGTAGATTCAATATTTTTACATAAATATGTAGTATATATATTTACTGTCAACAGAAATGTGTATATATTGTTGTTTGTATTTTTTATTGTGTATCAGAGTTGGCTCAGGCAACAGTATACTATGTTTGTGTGATTTTATTTCAGTAGATGTCTGTATTTGGTGTAGCTGTGTCAGCGTTCTGTACACTAAAGAAACAAAGATTCGAAAAGTTCACAATTGAATAATATTTTTGTTTAGAATTTATCTCTAATGCTGACATCCACCATTTGCAATAAAGATGAGTGCGCACTAATAAAGTGCCATAAATGTGATTTCTACAAGTTGAGATTTGATTCCCAATACAATCTTAATGCATCTAACCACCCTGCATACAACGCTATTACATGATACTAAAATAACAGAGGGAAGAAACAGAAAGATGTTTGCTTCGGATTGCCAGAAGCCTGATATGAGTGCAGGGAGAAAATATCTGCCAGTACAATGACACTGAATTTCACCTGACAATATGCAGAGTGACACGCAGTCGTATTTGCTAGGCCATCACCGAGTCTGGCTTTGTAAAACATAATTAGTCGTCTGAGTATGGGGAGACTGGAATAACGATTTTCCCCAGTGCAGCAAGAGCGACCCCATTCAAGCTCTGAGTGATGGACGGGAGGATATGAGGATATGCACTTTCCTGGGTCTTATAAATTCCTGGAGAGGCTCCAGCTTCTCTTGTGACCCAAAGAAGGATTAAGCAAGGCTACAGTGTGATTAAAATATAAGTAAAGCAAAGATTTGCAGAATTATTGTGAATATTCTTGAAATTATTAGTAATTATTTCAGAATGATAAAATAGAATTTTATCATTTTTTTTTATATATTTAAAGTAATTTATCACATTTTTACTCTGATTTGCCATTTTTTTTACAGAAAAGATATTTATATTATAAGAGATTATTATGTGATGATGCATACATTAATTAAATACACTGCTCACAAACATGAGGGGAAATTTCAAAATGAATACAAAGACGATCCCACAAGAACTGTTGTGTATTTTGGCAGTTTTGGTTGATCATACACCCTACTGAACAGTCACTGTGTGGTAATCTCATCCAGTTTAACTTTTGTTCACCCCCATTATTATGACACTTGCCTCTTAATCATGATAATTAAGTTTGCATCTAATTCTTTTTATTTGCTTTTCTGATAATCTTGTTAAAATAAAAATCAAATGCTTATTTTTGAATCGCTTCATATGCATTTTGAAATACCCCCTAATTTTTGTGAGCAGTGTCACTTAATTTAAGTCAGGCTGCTGATGCCATATGGTATTCTCATTGTTTACCAAGCTGTATTAATTCTGAGCTTTAAAATACAACTAGTGATGGCCACAAACATGGATAATTACAAATGCATGGAGGATAATATGTTATATGATAAGTGTGCAAGAAGAGTGTGTATTTTCTGAATAGGTTGTTGCTCGTGAAAAAAAAACAGAAAATCAGAAGGAAAAAAATATTTTCCCTTGATTCCTCTTGTCATACTCTGTCAATCAAGAAATGCACACATATACACACACAGCCAGGTTGAAGTGATGTGTCATGCTGGGAAGGAGTGTTAAAAGTTCACCATTGTTTGACTGGGGGAATTTGTGTATTTTTTTGTACATGTAATTTCGAATGTAAATATTAACATTTCAAATGAACCAATGTGGCAGTTGAACATGTCTCTGGGTGTCATCCAGGCTAATGATGAGTTCTATTCTAAATTCTAAATCGGAATACAGATCGAATCACATTTTATTTAACTTTCGATTCTGCAAATACAGAGAATCACAAGTGGTTTCATGCTACCCCTTAAACAGCCACAGCATAATGTAACATAACTGGGGAAACTGTACAAAGTTAACTACAAATGTGAACAAGTGTATTTTTTTATTTTAGCATCCTTCAATGCAAGTATAAAAGACAAACATACGTGCTGCTATTCTTGTTAGTTTGTTAATGCAGTGATGGCACTGTTAAGATGCAAATGTACGTGCTGCTATTGTGTAAGATTGTCAAAAATATGGTGAATATAATTATGACAGTACCTGTTTTACAGTTTGTATAAAATGTTTGAAAAATAAACTGTGACATTGGTTTTGTTAAACTCTTGCTTGTTAATTTTGTACCCAATTTTATTCTGAATGTGAATCATCTACACCATTTTTTTAGTAATAACATGTAACCTTTTGTGCTCCTAGATTGTGCTATTTGAACATGAACAATTATCTTTTTATTATCATGTGCAGGTTTCTGATATCTACACAGAGGCCTTATTGTTAGACATTTATGAGGGTTAATTTGTCTATATGATCATTCCCAGCACAGAGAATAATGAGCAATCTGTATATTACTATGTTTCTAAAAATGCAGAGGCTATGAAGCAATGTTTCATGTGACATATTGAATATTGCTGTACTAAAGTAACATGTTCATGCTGATTATCTTTCCAATAAGCCACGTCATGCCTTTTCAATCAGTTACACTTGTTCAAGCTTAATATGCTCAATTAATATTAACTCAAAGTGCATTCCAGGCCAAATCTCTGAAATACAGAGGAACAGAAGTTCATACATGGTATGCCATGATGTGAAGTATTGTTTTACACTATTAGTTCAAACCTTATCAATCTAGAAACCAGTGAATTATGCAAATTACCAGTAGGCCTCACAGTACTTTGACTATGACTGTGGACTGTGGTGGCACGTCAGTTAAGCTACTGGACTACTGGCTGGAATCAAAAGGTCCAAGTACTGCTAAGCTTTTACGGTTTGGACTGTGAGCAAAGTTTTTTACCCTTAATTGTATTAATGTATCACAAGTAAGTCAATCTCTACTTTGTTGTCTGCTAACTTTTGTGAAAAAAATTGAAAATTAGACAGGCATGCTGAACAAAAAGACAGTATTAGTAAATACATAGATTCTGCACAGTTATGGTTTCAATAAAGATCAATGCAACATTCAGATTTATCAGATAATTTACATAGACATTACATGGCCGAGTCTAGAGGTCAGAATGGGCATTTGTGATAAAACTAGACAAGCATGTCACAAACGTAGTTCTATGATAGAGGCCCATAATTTGTGGTAGTTTAGAAACCCAGAAATGAACACATATAACCCCCTGGTCTTTTCAGACTGCTGCACCCTCTTTGTCTCTCAGGCACCAGATCTTTCTGGTGTTTTCTTACACCAAAAGTTTAAAATTGCGAGATTCCTAACCAACTTGGAATGTAACTTAAACCTCACCCCACCAGAGGTGGGATATGTATGTATGATTTGTACCTGCCTGTCACTTTTAAATAAACCTGACCCTCCCAAGCCCTGGCTACATCTTTACCTAGACAATCCAAGGTTTGTCCAAAACCTTTAAATATAGTCACTGGGATCTTACATGTGATTTTAAAATTAAAACTAGACAGTCATTTAATGGAAAATATCTAGTTCAATTTTCCTGAATTTGCTAAAATAATCCTAAAGCACATAAATTACATAATTCACATAAATAAGTGCAAATTACAAACAAGCGAGATGCTGAGTGTGCTTGTTGCATATGATTTGGGGCTAACTTAGTATAAATAGCAAACCTAGTTTTCATGCTTGAGCATCAACCCCAGAAGACTGAATGGGTAATTTTTTTTTTTTTTTCGAGGAGGGGCTCAAACAGTCAAGGTTAATGACAAGCCTGCGGCAGTGCTTGTCATGGTTTAAATGGACAGTGGCTACGAACAGCCGAAATGTGCTTATGTAACTGGTGCCTGATTTCACCACTGAGCACATCAGAACTGGAGCTTGCCAGCCGTACTAAAAATATCCAGTCTATAAAAGCAATAGGTTCCCTGTGCTTGCCTTGGTAAATGGCTGTTTCTGGTAAATGGCCCCTTTTTCACAGACTAAGGAATACCCAAGAAAAAAAAATAGGATTTAGCCTCCCAAAGTAATTGATTAGGGGGAAGCTATGGCTATTATTTTCTATTTACTGTTATTTTTAACAGAAACACAAACACACACCTTTCATCACATAATCATTATTGCCCTCATTTGCCCTTGCTGAAGGATTTCTCTGCAATAAATTACAAAGTGATGTGTCATTCACATTGTAACTCTCAAAACTAATCATGTTACTGATTTTAAAAAACACAATGACAAGGCAATGATATGTAATTGTTTGTCCAACTTAGAAAAGCCGTAAGGGCAGTGGTAAGCTAATTGTTACAACACTGGTCAGCTCTTACCACTTGCTATAATACATTATCTGGTATAATGTTCACTCAAAGTAAAAGTATAAACCAGAGTGTCACTGTGCAAGGCATAAAGCTCTTAGAACTGTAAACGCTACACTTGCACATTAACTAGAACCTGACATTAGGATGCTTCCTGCCTATGACCGAAGTGCTTTAAAGTGTTCACAAGATACATGTATTAGGGAGTGACTTTGGTATATGCAGCATTTTCATTCAGATTTTTTATTCAATATTCTACATTCCAGAATCTACCTTAAAGTGAACTCCTAATCCTGTAAATTTCTTTTCCTTTGAGCCTGTGTTATTTCATTATAAACATTTTTCACAAGTCTATAGTTACTGCTGGGAAATGTGAAAGCGTAAATAAAAAACATACTTTCCTGAAACAAGATAGTTTAATAAATGATATCAATATTTACCCAATTTATTTGCACAAGCTTTTAAATGGTATGTCTGCCTGTTCAGAACAGCACTTAAAACTCAGGCTAAAAATAAACCAATATGCCCCTTTCTCTCTTTCTCACAGCCTTTTTTTTTGCAGTGTCTGTGAAAGCATGTCACTAACCCCCTGAGAGAACCCTCTACTGCCATTTAATTTATCTCAAGTACCCCCCTTAAGTCATGGACGTACATACAGGAAACAGGAGCAGTAATACTCTGAGATCCTCTAATCTTCTAAATCTAATGCTTTAAGATGATGAAAACCATCGTACTACACATTTACTAGCATTCAAGCACTAGACAAAATGGAAATCACTTGATCGTTGATTGAAATATGTACTTTACTTGCTTATTACTGTAACTAAATACTGATGATTATAATTTTCATGGGCAAAGACGATTCCCTATTTTTACATATGTCCATCCAATTTTAATTTAGGATGATTCAGAATGATAGATTACAGCATACTGAAAAACCTTTAATGGCTAAAGAAAATACGCTCTCTTCTTTTTCTTCATCTCTATTATTTTCATTTACTTACTACATTTTTAAAAAATCTGTACTTTTGTCGCACTAAAACAAACTCAGTATTAAATTTTTCATTAAGGCAATTTTAGTCAGGTCCCTAATTAAGCACAAATTGGAATCTTGACCCATTGCAAATTGCATCATAAATGACGCAATTGCGGTGGCTCCACTCCCATACGCTGTCACAGTGTGTGATTTTGAAGGTGCTCTTGCAGAGAAGGTACACCTTTTCTGGCATTTAGAGATCATAGAGATACTCAGATGAGTCAAAATTTCAGGGAATACTGCAACTAAGGAAGCCCAAGTATTTGGTAAGTTGACAAGCTGTGTGCATGAGACTGAAAGTATGAAACCTTCAACTATGCAAATCTTTTTTGACAGTCTTTAATATTTAGCATAATGCATTCTACTCCCCTAAATACATGTATAAACTTTACATTGTTTTTTATTAATCAGACCCAAGAGGTTTTCCTATTCCACTTTTCCTTTTCCACTGCAGATATAGTGTTTCAAAGAGTCGATGAAAACTATTGTTTGGGTTAAATATCATGATACTGTATGTTGGTATATACTGAAATTCCAAAGTATATTGTATAATTTGATTCCTCATGTCTGACAATGTTCAATTCTGATTTTGCTGTGTGTAGAAGGTCATTATGTCCTTATATTTTTTTTGTAGATGATTCATATAATTGTAGTACAAACCACTATGTACGTATATATGTAAGTATCATTTATGTGAATCTCTTGCCTTTAATGGAACTCTGTTTCAAAAACTTAGAAAGGCTTAGAAATGTTAGAAAGGCTTTTTCGAGTATTACTTTTGCATTTTTACTTTAAGTACATTTAGCCGCTTGTACTTTTATACTTTTAATTGAGTAAGATACAATCCATATTTAATTTTTTACTTGAGTGTTTTTATGAGTAGTAGTAGTTTTACTTAAGTAAAAAAACTTAAAGCATACCCTGGTCACATCTGGAAATCAAAGCTTTAATGTAAAATACTGATTACAGAGCACATGCTCTTTTTACGAGATTTCTAGTTCTACTAAATGGAACTGATTTACAAGAATACACACTAATAATTAGGTGATTTGTAAGCAATTCATATTGGAAACTATGTTAGCTGTGAGTGCTGACAAGATTTCAATTTGTTCTCCATGGTTACAATAATTGAATGAGCATCTCAAGACCCCATGGTAGTTTTCTTGTACTTTGCAGTAGAAGGTAGAAGATACATTAAAAATCATTACCATTACATTAACATAGATATACTGTCATGCATAAAGCCTTACTGTTTAGGGACCTCGCTTAGTTTCCATAGCTATAAATAGAAAGGAGAAATTAAAAATGCACACAACATCAAGAGATTATAAATGTTCAAATGAAGTCCTATATTTCTGCTGCTGTCTGCAAGCAGCTCGATAAGGTAGTTAGCAGACCAGCCACTTATCGAACAGAAGAGTGAATGCCAGATCAGAAATACCATGCTTAACTAGATAAATTGATTAACATGTTGGAAGTAGAATGACATGATGGCACAGTGGTTAACACTTCTCCTAAGCTCCAGAGATCCCTGGACTAGTGGTGTTTCATCCACCTATTGTGGTTTCCTCCCACATTCCAAAGAAAGCCATTTGAGACACATTCATTTAGTGCCACAGTGTGTGCAAGTGGATGTGCATGTTCCTGTGATGGATTGCTACCCTGTATAAGGTTTGTTCCCATCTTGTGCCCTGTGCTGCTGGTTAGGTCCTGGCTCCCCAGAATTCTGAACTGGATTTAATGGGTATGCAAATGAATGAACAAATAAAATAATGTTGGAAATACAGTAGTCACAGTGTGCCATATTACTCAGTGTGTGCCACTCTTACAGCAGGGGAACATGTCACAACATTTCCAGATACGTAAAAGCAGACATGTCCTGATGTATATTAAGAGAGACAGGCCTCATGGCCAAAAACGGAGCTGCAGTGTTGTCAAAGGACTTTTTATTTCACTTTATTTGTTTGGACTATAGTCACTGTACTAGTGTATCCAAATTGGTTGCCATGGCAACTGTGCAATAACAATTCCTGTGCATTTGTATGTTGTGCACATTGTGTCTATAGATCATATGTTTTATATGTTTTATATCATACGTTTGTTTGTCTGTTGCCGTAACATTAAAAAAATCCCCTGGTAGGATAATAAAAGGATATCTTATATATGATTTGTTGGGAGAAAGATACAGTGATGTTTGAAGCATTTTTCTATATTTATGTGTGTACTGTAAATATATTATCTAAAACACCATTGCATTTCCTAAAAGTATATAAAAAAACAAACAAACAAGTGAGATAAAATATTATACTTTGCTGTTTATTTGTTGAGAACAATTGAGCCGATGTTACATATCTGAGAGTGGCAAAAATATATGAATTTAGTAAAATTAGAGTCAGCCATTTTCAATCAATGGGATGACAGTCGCTTCAATTCAGAATCATTTTCTTGCAATTAATAAAATATTGCCAAACTATGGTTTCAGCTTACATTCAATTATTTTAGCAAAGACTAGCTCTAGAAATTAGTTCAGCATTCAACATTTCACCATTCAGTACTACTAATATACTAAAATACTCTACTAAAATGACTCACTCTCAGTAACCAATTGTGTTTGAATAGAGATCTACACTGATAGCAATGCTCCTAAAATCCAACTCTTCAGTTCCTCATCTCAAAATTAATTTAGCCTAAATGATAGCCTGGGACTGTGTGAGTTCCTCTTATCTTATTTATTCATTATATTTCATATACCATCCAGTTAAGGACGTGTGCACAGTGTATCTGGGGAAGTCTAATTGAGTCAGGCAGTCAAACACATGCATCTGGATAATGAACTTGGTGTTGTCAACTCATTTGTTTTTGTTTGTTGTATTTATTCAGTGTCACATCAGCAAAGTAATATAAATACTAATTACACACACACACACACACACACACACACACACACACACACACACACACACACACACACACACACACACACA
>JAUZST010054254.1:0-24264 GCA_034779995.1 Parotocinclus haroldoi | reverse complement strand
TATATTATATTATATTATATTATATTATATTATATTATATTATATTATATTATATTATATTATATTATATTATTATAATGGGCATAAAAATGCATTCTGTTTACATTACTTCATATGGAGAAATTTGATGCAAACTTTGAATAATTCACAGTTCGGACGGCCTACTTAAACCGATTAAATTCAAATTGGTTCAACTCCTGTCAGCTATGAAGATGTAACTAAAGCTAAAATTTACACAGGTTCACCTAAATTGAACAAAAGATGAATGGAAAACCGTTGTTTTTTTTGTTTTCTAAGGTCATAATTACAATCTGAAAGTATGGATTCGTTCTGGTTTCTATCAACATTTAGACTGCAGGTTTTGTAATGCTGCGGGAAAGTATTTTCTTGGAATCTTAATACCAACTGAGCATCATTCAAATGTCACAGCCTACCTGATCATTGTTGCTGACCATGTCCATCCCTTTATGACCACAGTGTGCTCATTTTTTATGTGTTGAAACAGAAATCATCTGAAACTAGTTTCTTGAAGATGAACACTGGTTTATTGAACACTGTACTCAAATGGCCTCTGTACTCAATCCAATATCCAATCCAATACAGCATATTCGAGATGTGGAGGAATGAGAGATTTGCATCATGGTTCTTCAGCCAATAAATCTACAGCAACTGGGTGAGGCTGCCATGTCAACATGAAACAAGTTTCCAGCACTTTGTTGAATCTGCCATGAACAATGAAGTCAGAAGGCAAAGGGGGGATCCAGCCCGGTACTAGCTGTGGCTAGTGAGGGTACCTACATCTACTCAACTAGCACTATTACTATATTAATATTCAAAATTAATCAAATTTGTAGAAGTGTTAATCCATTTGTTGTTAATAACCAGTCATTATTTTTAGTATTTTAGTGTTTTTATGTCTTCCAGTACCTGATGAAATACCAGTTCTAGAAAACAGAACTATGACATTGTGGTATATAAATACATTTGATACATTTGTCTTTATTGGCAGACGTCCATATTATAGTACTCCCAGACTATTAATGCACTGGATCACGAGACAGGTTTTTTAGAATTTGTAAGGGAAGCACATGGTCTTAAGAATCACGCTAACACACACAGGATGTGGTGGATGTGTGTGGTGTAGTTCCCAGGTCTCAGCAGGTTTCTGGTCCTGTTCATTCTCACCTCATTCACAGCTCATTCGCACCTGGCGGAGTGTCTGATTCCCATTAACACCAGGTCATTGTCTAGCTCCGAGCACTGACGGCCTCAATCTGCATGCACAATGGCATCTGCTGCACCCTGACGCCGGCCAACATGCTTAACAACAGGACACTTAGTGAGGGTGTTTACATGTACAAAATGATCTGGTAATCCAGAAATCTGATTTTAGCATTAACTGATATGAACTCATGGAGACCCCTGGTTGCATCACCATGGACTGATATCAACTGGCCCACAAGCAGACTTTGTTACTGTTTGATATCAAGTATGTTCATTCTTTTAGTCCTTTACTGATAATTTGTTGTTCAAGTTGTTCATTTTACTTGTCAAACGTCTTTTATGATAACCAACACTAACCAATATGTCATCAAATATCCTTCCTCTACACACATTTTTAACTATGCCCTAGGGTTATTCTTGGGTTGTGTTTAGGTTAGGTTTTTTCACTATGTCTGTTCAGCACTACATATCAAATCAATGCTAACACTGCCACTTAAGCTGTACTTTTTGGGCTTGAACTTTGTGAACGCTTTAGCCTTTAAATATGACCTAAAAACTTCACCAAATTTTCCAAAAACCCCAAAGCACAGAAAAGTAAATTAAACAAACAAGACAAAAATAGTATACTTGGTCATTTTAGGTATTTGGACACAATTTAATGTTACATATCTGTCAGTAGGCGAACATTTTCTTCCAGTATCTGTTATTATATATATAGCGTTGTACAGCAATAATGACAACTAAATGTTTAAAATAACTGTTGATTAATCCTGGCTTGGAGGACTTTAGCCCACTTTTCTGTATAGAACAGTTTCTTCTTTGTTGTATGTTGGTGAGTTTGGTGAGGTTTCTCACATTAACAGCTTTCATAACATTTTTATGGGATTAAGGACTGGTTAAAGTAACTTGACCAGTGTCTTCTGTAACCACTTTTTGGCAAAAAAAACTTAATGGTAGAGGTTTGTATATTTTGTTTATTATGCTTAGGTCATTTTTATGCAGAAATACAGAAAACTATAAAGACAATACAAGGGTTCAGAAAGTTTTAATCTTGGATTTAAGTTTTGACCTTGGATTAAGCCTATGTTACTGTGTTACTCCAGGTGCTTCAGTTTCTTTCCCACAGTCCAACGACATGCATTAGGTTAACAGATTACAGTAAATTGGGTCTGTGAGAGTATATATTGCCACTATCGTCTTAACCATTTGTCTTTCATGAATAGTCATTGGAACCAAAAATGATGTTAAGTAAACAAAATAAACAAATACAAAGAAATGATAGTTTTTATACAATTCCCGGTGATTATAACATATCACATTTGCACAGAACATATCACATTTTGCAGTCATTCAGGCTTGAGCTTGTGCAACAGAGAGACCACAGCAGCACATTGGATTAATTAAAGTACTTATTTTCTTTCCAAAGCAAGCCCCAATAGCAAATCCCCATCCCCATCTTTATAGCATCATGCTTAAAGCATGTACATGCTGTGCATAATCTCACCAAACCAGATCGCCAAACATCACTAATGCTCTCATGTGTGAGAAGATCGAATCGAAATCAAAATGAATTCGACGTGTGAAAGCTTGGAGGAAGACTTACCATTCATGCATTACCATTAACAAGGTGGCCTTATTCAGAGCAACTGTTACATTCTTACATGGTACAATTCAAGCAAATGAGGTTTAAGGGCCTTGCATCAGAGCCCTATAATGGTAGCTTTGCAGTGCTGGGACTTAACGTACTCAATAGTGCAGTACTTTAAGCATTTCACAAGTGGATTCCCTTAAACGTGGGATTTTAAAGTGCATTTATAAATCGAACAAAAGCCATAGCCTTAGCTAGCTTGTCAAGTCACTGCAAGATTGCCGACTACTAAATATTGTAATTGTCAACTAAACAAGAACTGTTCCTGTAGCTTTACTGAACTAAACATTACGTTCCATCCATTATCTTTCATTTAATCCACATGGAGTCACAAGCCAAGGGGAGCAACCCTAGCCAATCCATCATAGGGCACACGCACAGTCACACCCCTACTAAGGACCACTTAGAGACACCAGTTAACCTAACATGCATGCATCTTTGGACTGTGGGAGGAAACCAGAGTACCCGGAGTAAACCCACACAGACACAGGGAGGCCATGCAGACTCCACACAGAAAGGAGCCAGGCCGCTCCACCCTGGGATTGAACCCTTCTTACTGTGAGGCAGTGGTGCTACCCACCAAGCCACAAGCCACAATTGTAGCAATAGTAGCAGGAGCAATTCTATTTTTAAAATGACAACTAGACAAGAACTGTAGAATCTAATGTTCCTGCATCTTTCCATATGTTTCCATGTCTTATACGGAATACTTAGCGTAATTGAAAGGTCATTATTATATCTGTGAACGACAACAGCACAGCTATCATCCAATCAATATCAAAGTCTCATCATGTAGTTGTAGCATTATCAGAGCTGTGTTAAAGACAGTTTAATTACCTTACAGTGACTCCTGCTGATGTTAATTATCAAGAGTTAACAGGAGCAGTGGGGTTGGGTTGCTGTACTGTAGACTTTCCATCTTTCACAGGTCTTCAAATGTTTCAGCTAAACTTTGCCTACATCTGAAATACTGAACCACCTTGAAGAAATGGTCCAGCTAGATATTATTATTTATTACTCTACATTTAGTATAGCTAGCACTGTAGCACTGAGCTATAACGCTATTGTGACTTACATGATTAAAATATAAACACTAAATATTTGATCACTTTTTAAGTACTACATTTTATGCTGGCAGGCTGAGTTTAACAAGGCCATACAAGTTATATTATGCTGAGTTGGCCAAGTTGGTTGATGCTGGTTAGTCCAAGCAATTGTGGCCATGCTCAAGGACCCAACAGTTTCAAGTTTGGCAGAGGTGAGATTTGAACCTTGGACTACTTGTTCCATAGTCCAATAGCTTAATCACTGGGCCATCACAGTCCAAACGTTATGTTCTTATGTTTATGTTGAGTCATTTAGCAGATGCTCTTATCCAGAATGGTGTACAGTCTAAGCAATTGTGGGCCAAGGACCTTGTTCAAACAGTGCCCAACAGTGACACTTTAGCAGAGGTGGGAACTGAACCCTGGACCAGAACCACAAACAAACGTACATACCAAATCTGTAGGCATAGCCGACTTGATATTATAGTCACAGCAAGGCGTGGATAGTTCTGATCTTGCTGGTACAGTTGGTAGAGCTAGTTGACCAGCGTATCATTATCAATTAAAAACATATGGTACTTTTCTAACAGGGAAACCATCACAATTTGTAACGTGCGTTTAATAATGTGCATTATTAAAATACATTAGCTGATAAAAAAAACATCCAGCTTTGAGTAAGGTTATGAAGGATAGGAGAAAATGAACTAAAGCATTTTCTAAAGCGAATACACTTTTGTGCTTCAGAACTTAAGTTAAAATTACATGTACTGTAAAACCACTGAAATGAGAATTGGCAAGCTAGTTTATTAGTTGTCTGCTAGTGAGCATATGCCAGATTTAAAAAAGAATTTTTGGTACATATTGACAGGTTTGCCTCTGTATGAAATAAATAACTGAGAATATCATTCTGTAAATCAAACATCCAATACTAAGGCTGAGCTATGAAAGCTAGTACAGGCTACACAACTACGGAGCGATGTTAAGAAACGTGCAGAAAGTCGACGAGTGTAGAAAGTGTAGCATGCACTTTTTCCTCAGCTGCCTTGCACTAAATACCAAGCCATATCCCACAATAATGGTATCATTAGCCTGCTTTTAGCATGCAGGAGGACGGAAGAGATTTCGATTTCATTCACAGATTCTGTCTCTGTGAGAAGAGCCATCAGGCTGAATGACAGGGTCGTGCACTCAGCCTTTTGCTGAATTAAGAGCGGCTCATCACCGACAAGGCTCAATATTGGAATGCCCATTTGCATATGTGCGCCGATATTAAGAGGGATCAGCACCAGCCAGCACGACAACAAATGCAGCTAGTGGAGCAGCGTGCTTTAATATCGCAAATTACTCCCAGGGAGTGACCCCTTCACTCGCTTCTTGATTAGAGAGCGTTAATTAGGAAGGATTCCCCACTCGCTCACCCATCCCTGACTCCTTCTGCCTCACTCTCGTTGAGCTGGGAGTGTAGTCGCTGATTCAATATTTACCCTTCACTCCCATGCTCAAAGGAGTCGGGAGTGACAGAGGGAGAGGGAGGTTGGAAAAATAAAATTAATCATAAAACCTGTGCTTTGCATGCAGGTGCAAACCTATTAACAAGCTGGCATTTAAAGCCACCTTAATTAATATTTTGTCACAGATGAAATCGGATGTCTGATGTTTAAATGCCTTGCTCGATTGTGTTCCTGCAACTGTGGGAGCTTGGCTGCCACATGTGTACTTGGTAGGTTGCCTCTATAGGACTTTCAGGGTTGCATAACGTTTCTCCGGGGTTCCATATTTGAGATTAATTTGAGGTGCATACTGTATCTTTCTTAGTGCAAGCTCATAAATAGTCATCAGACCTGAATTGCATGAAAGTAAAAAAAAAAATAATGCATACTTTTGCATACTACAAATGTAAGGCCTTATGAAATATTTTATTTTACACCCAAGTCAACAGATGGCACTCATTCTGCAATCGTTCAGAAACTGACGACACTAATTGATGTCATTTTGATTGTGGATATTTCTTTCCTGTTTTTGCCTGATAGAAGACTTGAGTTATTCGTTCTGATTTTGATGTCTATGCTTCTAAATGCACCAGATGTTTTTCATATTATACAGGTCTGGTCTGTAGACAGATTGCAGGAACCTACAGTTTCTGGCCACTGCTGTTAACAAATGCAGTTATATGCAAGGGTGATCTTTTTTTTTAAGTCTCCTATTTCATCAAATGTTTCTCGAAAGTGTTATCCGTACCACTGGTGCTAACACAGCTCCATACTTTGATATACACTATATAGATCGTGGGCAGCCATTGTACACCTAACACATGGGTATTAATATGAAGTGTGCCTCTTACTGGTTTTCCACTAGATTTAGGAACATGACTGTGATGTCAGCTTATGACGTTAGGCAATAAGCCTTATCTTTTTGTCAAACTGTATGATGGAGTTAAGGTCAAGGTTTTGTGGAATTAAGTCCTCTTTCAAAGTGGGCAAACCAATTCCCTATGGACTGTGTTTGAGGACCTATGATATTATATTAGAAGGGGTGTCTAAAAACGTTTGTCTATATCGTGTAAAATGCCTTGGTCAAGTTTTAAATTGCGTTTTTAGAGTCCAAGACAAACCATGTTTACTGACAATGATTTTCTGTAGCCTGTCGGGTTTTATTCTCATATCTGTTATTTGTGTTGTGCAGTGGGTATTGGGCATTCTGTATTGATTTATAGCAGAAGTGGTAAGTAATGAAGTACAGTACAAGTACTTCATTACTGTTAGTACATGGTGAGTTAAAAGAGACAGGACTTGCATGCTGCGTTGTGGACTTTTCACAAAGGCTTGCAAAACCATAGTTGAGGTTTCGTTGTCTGTAGCAGTCTTTGGGAGATCAATATATGGCTTGTCGTCTACAGTCCCGGTTTCTCTGAATTTGGCTATAAGGGATACAACATTACTGTGTAAAATGGTGACCTTTCTGCAAAAGTTTTGCAATAAAAGTTTTGAAACTTCTATGTTGCTAACTTTTGAACCACAAGAAATATTGCAAATCTGATTCTGCAATCGATTTCTGACACAGTTCCCATTTTCTTTGATATACTACATATTGGAACCGCAGTAGAGCCAGTGCCTATCTGGCAGCATAGGGCACAAGGCAGGAACCACTCTTGACAGGTCGCCAATTCATCATGGGGCACAGATACTCACACTCACACTCTAGGAGCACTTTAGAGAAACCAATTAAGCTAAGAAACATGCCTTTAGACTGTGGAGTACGCGGTGTAAACTGGAGCACACAGAGTAATCCGACGCAGATATGGAGAGAACATGCAAACTCCACACGGAATTTACACTGTGTATGATACACGAGATTACAAGTATGCCCAGGCATTCATACAGATTCACCTTGTAGAGAGTCATGCAGCTGAGAATGATCCTATGGGGGTCATGACCTTTAGAGAGCAGAGTAAGGGAACTAACAAAATATCTAGACAAACAGATGGACTACATTCCATAGTGCAATCCTTAGACCTACAAAATGCAGAAACCACTGAAACTTAAGTAAAGAATACCCAAAACATAAGACTTTTGCTCACTATTGTATGTCATGTAATTCAGTCTTGTTGATTCTGTACCTTCTGCACCACTGACCACATGCATATTATGAAACTGAGCCAGACTGCTTATTCCATCACTGTTTAGGATGGTCAGACTATTTTGTAGGCCTTTCTAATGTTCTTGCCCCAAAGCAACTGAAAAGAATCGGTACACAAGAACGTGACCTGACAGGAGAAGGGCTGGCGTTGTGGCTTTTTTCACCTGCTGCAGCTCTCAAGTGCTAAAGGTCAACTGTCAGAGGAACTGGGCAGTATCCCCCGAGGGCCACACTGCCTGGATAACTTCTCTTGAAGGCGAGACGTCTGTGCCCGGTTTCACAGCACAGCCCCAAACCGCCCTGGGGCTTGAATGCATTTCTGTATTTATGGGGCCACCGCTCCGGCTCTGGACACAAAAGTCCTGATTCCTGTGTGTGTATCTGTCTCAGAGAGGAAGCGACCAGATTTTGCCCTCACAACATACTGAGTGTCCGACCTAAATATTGATGGGAGTAAAAAATCTCCCTCAGTCTATGAGATCATGACCTAGTAAGAATTTAAGCCATATCTGCTGCTGCTAAGCAAGGATTTCAGGAGTTTGTATGTAAGTTTTATCATCAGGACTTCCTCTGCTCTGCAGCTTTTCAGCCCAAAACATACCTGGACATGGCCAGGAAATTGTGTGTTCTGCAACCGTCTACACAACTAAATTCACATAAACACAACAAAAGAATAAAGTTAGGCATTCAAACCTTATAGGCAGAGTTTATTTAAAAACAGAAAACTATAAAGTTGGAAAAAGCTACTCAGGTAAAACTAAAGTTACTAAACTGTTATTAAACTGTTATGTCTGCTTGCCTAAATATAGTCGCATACAAAAGTGAATGAACCTAGATAGAAATGTCAGATTTATGCAAAACTCAGTATACAGTTCATTCCCAGGAAGATATGTAAATGATTAGAGGTGTGGTCTGATCAGACACTGGGTCTTGCCACGATTCGGCATGAAGTGATTACCCCATTGACCTATAAACGTCTCTCAGAGGCTACTTTTGGGTAGTTTACCTCTTGGTAAGAGATTGTTGACTGCTAGATATGCCTCTGTATTGCATTCAAAGACATTTTGCCCAGCTGACAGATTTTGAAAAGAGGCGTCTCACTGAACTGAGAGAAGCAGGATTTGCCTACATTTCCTGCAGTTTAGGAAATTTTGACCTAGCTGCTGGGAGGTGTTGGGAGCAGTGGTTCTGTGAGGGAATTCACACATGGCAAGTAGGCTCTTAATGGTCCAAACAGGCCATCAGTAGAGGGGATTGCTGTTCTTCCTTCAAAATGAACATACCAAATACTAATAAACTGTAAAGTTTTTTCAGTAATTCAAGGGTTCACTCAAACTGTTATACTGATTATATGATGATATAAAATAACCCTTACATTTAGGCAGCACAGTGGTGCAGCAGTAGCACGGTTTCCTCACAGCTCCAGTGTCCCTGACCTATACCTGTTTGCATGTCCTCAGTAAGCTTGTGTGGGTTTATTCCGGCTATTCTGAAGTCCTCCCACAATCCAAAAACATATGAGTTAGGTTAATTGGTGTTTCTAAAATCTAAAGTGGTGTTCTAGAGTGTGTTCCCTACAATGGACTGGTTCCCTGTCGAGGGTTTTAACTGCCTTTCATCCTTTGCCGCCAGCTAGGCACCCCATGACTTTCACCAGGATTAATATTTAGTACTTGTATACCTGAAATATTGGTCAAATCAGTGCTGCTGCTATAAGAGGGCTTGTAGTTTAATGTTTAATGGTTCCCAGAAATGTTGAGAGCTGGTGCTCTAACGTTTGCCTAATGGAATTGTAATATTATCATAAAATCATTCTTTGTTGCTATTACAGGGCACTGTGTGCAATTTTTTAAGGATAATCTTTAGAAATATGCAAATCAGCATTATTTTGTCCAACACCTAAAGTCACTGGTGGAGCCTCAGCAGGAAGGTTTTGATGGCATGGCCTGCTCAGTCAACCAGAAAATGGAGGGAGTTGCAGTGTGAGGGCTGGAACTAATGATGGAAGAACTGCTTGAGTGGAGCCGAAGCGGAGGGACATCTTAGCCTGGGACTAGAATGGAGGATGATCTTAGTGTAAGGATGGATGTCCATTACAGTAAGGAATGCACTTCCAGAGTAATTTTGGAAAAGTTCAGTTCTTTATGACACACTCTAACCAACTACTAAAGATCTAAGAATACCAATCCATACACACCCCTGTCATCTAAAAAGGTTATCTGATAACCCTGCATTCCTCCTATAGTGAGTAAAGCCTACTAGATCCTTCCAGTCAGTCAACAGTTAGATCAGACCATAGCATGTCTAATGGACTAATTCTGCAGTCAATTTACTTCGAATTATAGATGTCTAATTTTATGATTAAAAAGAACAATAAGAAAAATAAATGTCAGTAGGTTCAGGAAAGGCCAGTTATGTATGTTTCGGAGAAAATCGGTGGTAATGAGTCAAGAGAAAGAATTGGTTTCACATATATTAACACAGTGATCATTAGAGCCTTGGGGCTCAGGCTAATCCTGGTAATGACACGCCAGGGCCGCTGGGAATAAAAGAGGCGGCCCCAGATGTCAGGCCTCTGTCTTTCCTCCCTCTTTTTTTTATCACTCTTTCCTCTCCTCACTCTTTCCGTTTCTGCGAGGATTCTCCCGCAGCCACTTCAAATGTAAACGAGGGGGGACGCAATCACAGCAAGACTACTAATGAGAATCACATGAGTCAGAGTGAGACCAGGAGGGAGATAGATGAATAAATAAAAAAGGGAGAGATCTGAACTGCACATAAGAAACAGCAGCAGGAGCCCTGATGTCCCCAATTAGGAAGGATGTCACCCCCTGTCTGCTGCGCTGCAAGAAAACCCTCACTCGGTATTCGTCATCACACGGCTCCAACACTGTTAACATTTTAATGTCCTGGGCGTGTGCGGGAACACTAATTACCTCGCCGTTTGGCTCGCTCCCGAATCCTCCAAATGGAAATCTGATCTCAGGCTTAGGACCGTTACATTAAAAAATAATAAGGCATATTTACAGAGCTAGCCTGTAGCCGCACTTAGGATTCAGTCGACTCGCTCGTCTTATTGACTGTCCGGACTTAGCTCCGTAAAAGGAAATGATTGTGTGAATTTTAACTAGGACCTGAACCCTGCATTGTCTCCCTTACCATCCAAAACCACATGCTTGAGAGAGGCTGTGCCACGTTTAGATTTCATTAAAGGTGCTTTCAATCTACGCAGATCCTCCCACCGCTGGCTTAACAACCTAGTCCAATCATTTAAAGCACGGTTTCGGCTGGCATTAAAATTTATAGAGGTTTATTTCTCAACCGGATTGAACTAGCCAGGCCTAGTCGTGTCAGATGAAATCCTATTATCTTCAGACATTTGCTATTTCTTCTCTCCCTCTTGTTCTTTCTAACTCCCATCCATAGATGAAACATCTTGTTCTTACGCGGTGCCCCGGCACAGGAAACGCATTCTCCGACTCCAAATTGACAACTTTCATCTCTCAATCCCTACAGCTCTGAAGGAGAAGTGAACCCAAAAAGGAAAAGGCTAAACCCATTTGTTGTGTCTCTGTGCATGCGGGCCACAGACACACTACCTTTTGGTTGCAATAACACAGCGCACGAGAGGAAGCCTCAGATAAAGAGGGGAGATTAGAATTTTTTCTGCCCTCCACGTTTCGGTACGAGATGGAGGCGAGATGGCGAGAACATAGCAGTTGTATTACTGCGTTTGCCCATGTATTATTAATGTTAACGTGATCAAGGCAGGTGGGAGAGCCCAGGAGAGACGCTGCTGCCTAATGAACACGGATCTCTCGCTCTTTCTCTCTCTGCGGACGAGGCCTTGGCAGCTGTTACTGTTTCGCAGCGAGGTGTTAGCCGAAGTGCCCGAGCCGGCCCCACCAGCCTTGTATTTAATTTACAAATAATCAGCAGCCGAAGTAATTGACACTGTTCGTCTGACAGGGCAGCGTGTCGGTGCAGTGGTCGCACTCGCATGCATTTTAAATTAAGAGGCTGTCAAGGTTTAAAATACCCCCTAGAATCCCGTACGCAACACAGGCGGAGAATTCATGACAATGTTTGTGGGTTTATGTAAACTTTTATATTGGTGCATCAGTTTTTTTGATTAATTGATACAGTACATATGAATAGTTTACTAGAGAGTGGCAAAATGTAGCTGTTCTAACAGCAAGCTGAGAGGTTTGCAAAGCTAAAGCGCTTTAAAGAAAAGCAGTTGATATATATATACATATATATATACATATACTCAGGTGGCAGTAATCTGATACGCTAGCCTATCACCACAGGGACTGGGTTTTGTTTCCAGCTGGCCATCATGTACAGGCACGATTGGCTGTGTTTGAGGAAGAGGTGCTGGTCAGGGGATCGTCAAGAGCTCAAGAGCCCTGCAATGGACTGGAATCCCTTCCAGGGCAAATTCGTTCTCCAGGGATGTACATTTTAGCCTGCAAGACTCTGACCAGGGAAGATTAAAGTGAAATTGTGAAAAGAATTATGTTTCTGTAGCCTACGTTAGAAGTACAACTTGAAATTTACAGCCTTAGAAATTGCCTTCCCAGTGACTTACAGTACTCATGGAATTCAGACTTTATAAATATTTGATACATTTTTAGATTTTTTTAATACAAATTAGTTACGTTTAAATTTTTTCATATGTTTGTTTCACTATAACAGCATAAAATAACATAAAAACATCAATATGAACATAATTCAGCACAAGAAATTTTAAGCAACGTTTCTTAGCAGCTGATCAAAATGTGAGGCTAATACAGCCATGGCGTGGCTGATGTGGTTTAGGACTTTCTACTAGATGACAAAGGGATACTTGGTCACGTAGCCTTAAAGGTCATCTAAAACTGTTATATGCAGATTTTGTCATGCATTTATGGAAATGGTTTTAACAAAACAGAAAATTCATATTACTAAGCTAACCATTAGCTGCATTACATGCAGCTACTGTGTAAAGCTAATCAAGCTTTAAATAAAGCTTTAATAAAGCTCAAATACCAAACATGCTTCAACAGATTAATTAGACTTACTTTTTATCTTACTTATAGTTCCTTTTTTACATAGCTGATGTCTAACACTTTCATTACTACCTATAAGCGAAGTAGTGTGTAGGAACTGTGTAAACGCAACAAAGCACTAAACATGAGACTATAGTTGTGCATGTGTGGTGCTGTGCTTGTTATACCTTAGAGCTCCTAAAAGGTTGAAGGTTAAAAAGGTCAAACGGGCCTAGAAAAAATCCTCCTTGTGTCACTGACAACAAATTAGCTACGAGGCTAGCATATCCAGTCAGAACGTCTGATGTGGATTATTATATAAAACTTTATAAAGCTGAATAAAGCTTTATAACTTTACAACTTTATAAAGCTCCTAATACATATCAGCAAATCATCATGTTTACACGATGTTCCTTGGTTAATTAGTTATCAGCTGGATGTATTTTTTAATTCAATAGTGCTTATATTAGTGAAAACCACATCTTTGGGACGTGATCTGGTACATGAACACGAGCATCTAAGTATGGGAATGAAATAAGTCAACAGGACAAGTTATTTTGCCTGGTGCAACAGCAGTAGATTTTCAGTAGGTCGATTAGTAGGTCTTATTGAGAGCAACATATAACTAAACTGGGCAGTTGAAGGTTAAGGTCTTTGCTCAAGGGTTAAACAGTGGCTGCATACTAATGGTCATATTAATGATTTGAAATTACAACTTTTTGATGAGTAATCCAGAGCCTTAACCACTGAGACACCACTGCACTCACAACAGCTGGAAGCAGTCCTGGGATTGAACCCTGCTCACAAAAATGAGGGGATATCTCAAAATGAATTAATTAAATTTTTTAAAAAAAGCATTTGATTTAATTTAATTAAACAAGATTATCAGAAAAGCAAATGAACAATCACAGAAAGTTGTTGGATTACACACGAGATGCGAAATCAATTATCATGATTGAGTAGCAAGTGATATATTCATGGGGGTGAACAGGAACATGTCAAACTGGACCAGAGTGCCCCACATTGACTGTTCAGTAGGGTGTATGATCACCCAAGACTGCCAAAACACACTGAGAGTAATGGGACATGGACAGGATCAGATTGCCCAGCAGTTCTTCATATTCATTTTGAAATATCTCCTCATTTTTCTGAGCATATGGTGGGGGAGCACTGACCATTAGGGTCCCATAGTTGGCTCCTATGCAAAGCTTAATTGTAAGTGGCTCTGCATGAGGGTGGATGCCAAATACACTAAGTGGGACATAGTGTAAATTTCATTTTTGGACCAACTATTCCTTAGGGCAGGCGAAGCTGGAACTTTGGCCTGCTCAGTAACCGATATGTGGGCCGTGGCTATTTATAAAGAGGAAAAACGTGGCTTTGGAAAAGTGCAGCGTAGCATCCTTTGTCAGTGCCGTGCACAAATGTTTAATAGGAGGCTCCTCGCAGTACCTGCAGCGACTTACACCGGCTTACATCATTGTTTCGCTAGAAACACGCACACAAAGCAGAGTGGAAAGCGAAAGTAGTGTGTGTCCACTTCCACGCAGACTACATGCAATATCATAATGGCTATGAGCACTTCAAATCTGTCTCGAGTAGACTAGCACGTTGCCTGTGATTCAATGAAGGGTAGCTGTGTGTTTTCAGGTCACATACTGCCCTCTAGTGCACATGAAAGTAATTACAGCAACAAATCTGTGCTGTTCTCTGATCGCACGGCTGGTTTGCCCTGAGGGAAGTGCAACTAGAGCTATTGCAGTTCAGGGAAAACACTCCGCAATTAAAGGAGTTAAAAGGTCGAAACAGTGTAGATCTTACAGAAGCATTGTTAGTTAATACAGAGCGAGAGATCCCTTTGTTTACAGGAGTACAAAGAACAAATACATCAGTATTCAGTTTGCTGTTTTAGCATTTACTCATCAAGCACAGCTTCAACACTGACTTACTGTATGACTTTATACATTTGCAAACCTTCAAGAAGATATTTGAAGAACAATATGGAATTTCTGGTTGATGTGAACATACCGTTGTACTAGTTTTATTAGTTGACAGCACCCAGAAATAGCAGTTTTTTTATTGATCATAAATTTATTTTAAAAAATGAAATGAATTGTTTGTAATCAGTTCGGGTGATGGTCAGATTCTGAAGCTTGAGCAGATCATGGGATGTGCGGGAGGAAATCCATAACTGACTGCAAGAGGGTGTCATCACAGTTGGATGTGGTGGAAGAACATCAACCAAAGAAGTGGCCAAATTTGGGCCGCTGACTGAACAAAATTTACAAGAATACATTTAACAGAAATCAGATTATCAGATTATCTAGAACACCAGTTAAATTGAATTGGGCAAGTTGTAGCCCAAAAGATCAATAAAAGCTCTCCAGATACAGTAGTGGAATGTTTAGCAGACAGGACAGTACAATAATTAAGAAAAAAATGAGGTATAATGGAGGAAAAGATTATTAAATTTTGTATGAGATATGATTATCCCTCTTTTATCGCATTCATTTGTGATATATATTGTGATATAATAATTATATAATTAAGTTGTGATATATAATATAATGACCAGTTACTAATTTGTATTCAAATATATTGCAATCCCCTTTTACTGTATTTCCATTTCCATTCCATTTCCAGCATTTAGCAGGCACCCTTATCCAGAGCGACTTATAACTTATACAGTCTTACAATCCAATCAATTGTGGGTTAAGGGTCTTGCTCAAGGACCCAACAGTGGCAGCTTGGCAGAGGTGGGATTTGAACCCTGGCCTTCTGGTCCAGAGTCCAGTATCTTAACCGCTAGGTGTACTTTATTATATTGTCACTTGCTATGGTTTATTTTAGGTATATGTCACTGCCACAGCATATTTCCACTTTAATTAGATCTACATGTGCATTCAAGTACATTTGTATACAAATAGAAATTTTCCATTTACAGCAAATTCTATATTAAACACACGTTATACTTATAGGGTTAGCACAATTCAGCAAAATTATTCAAATAATTTTGCAATGAAGCAAAATAAATCATGCTTATCAGACACGTCAATGTCTGGGCACATCTGGATAAATTTTTCTTCAAATGTTTCTTCTTTAACTACAATCTAGTCCAACAACTGAGAAGAATATGTATTCTGTTTGAATACTAATAAAGCTTATGTTCTTTCAATATTTAATCGCTTTATTTGACTGTAAGTGCTTGTTATAAGACATGTACAGAATACGTTTTTGCATTTTTTTTCTTTCGTGTGTTTTTTGAAGTGCAGCAATATCAACAATACAAGAGCATTAATATAAAACCTAAATTCTACCAATCTCCTTTTTACTTCCTCTAAGTAATATCTGTGGGCACAGTGGGGATTAGAATTGGCTGAAATTCCCTCAAGCTGATGTGCAGGAATGGCAAGGGACAAGGGAGTCACACCTGATACTGACAGCAAAGGTTTACATACTTTTGTCACTATAAAATATGTAATATTGGATCAGTTTCCTCAAAATCAAGTTGAATAATAATGTATTTAGGATATGTTAGAGCCTGTTAATATCAGTCAAACATCAAGTGAAAAAGCCATTTACACCCAGACACTTGCAGGATATTTTCTTTTTGGGACCAGGCAGTGTATACCCTACAGATGGCTGTGTCCGAATATCCCAGTAAAATCACTGAAATACATAGATCAGCCCGTCTGGCACTAAACATGCCATGTTTAAAGTCACTTAAATCACATTCCTTCCCCATTATTATGAGCTTTCACATTGGCAGGTCGACTTGAACATGTGTGCTTGCCTAACTGCATGCCATTTCTGCCACGGTTGGTTGGTTAGATCTTTGTGTTAACAAACAGTCAGTGAGTGTACTGCTACAAATATAAAAGTAAATATATTAAATATATGAAATTGCATTCACAATATCATATTTTTATCTAGGATATGTTATCAATTATGCTTCATAAAATATTCTGTTTTTTTTTTTTCAAATCCAAAATGTTTCCATGTCATCAAAGATGCTCTGGTTGTGGCATCCTGTCCTGACCATTAGAAAACAGAGCAAAGAGAAACTAATAAACTAACAAAGTATGCTGAAAAACTGATGGTCTACTGTCCATAACTGTAGAACTACAAAGTGCTTCTAAGAGAAACTGATTCAATGGAAAATATGTGAAAAAAACAAGGAAGTAACCCTAATAGAGATCCTTTTTACATAATTGCTAGTCCCCTGTTCATGCTATGCTACTTATAGACATATAACCTGATAAGTGCAAACAACATTTAACAATTTATATAAAAATGTCATGTTGAATATTCCGTCAGTGAAGGAGGTGTCGTTATATGCATTTAGACATAAACCAAACGTTAACTGTGGTGCTCATCAGACGCTCCTATTTTCTCTATAAGAATCCCTATACATCCCTATAAGATGCTCTTTCATATTTGAAATCCCATCTTTGGTTTATAATTATCCCTCTCCCAGTATGGCACAGGTACATTAATATGAGGGTTCAACTCAATCGAATTCCTTTACCTACCTCCATTTTTTAGCAGCTCATCATTAGACTGTGTGAGGTTACTCGTGTATGAGGTGGAGAGGCGAATGGGTTGCTTGTTTAATGGGCAGCTCAGGTTGTGTTTACCTGCAACATCTCCATACTGATGAGGAACAGGTCAGTGCATGTATGTTAAAGGAGGGCAAGAGAAGGGACATCTTGTTTCTCCTTCTGGCCAAACATACATGGCATATACTTAAATTATTTCCAAACTAATCGTAATTATTAAGAAACAATCAGGATATGCACAAATAGTAATTAAATACTAACTACAGAAATATGGACTAAGTATTCTGGATATTTTATTTTGTGAAATAGTACTGGGAAGTTTTGTTTCAGTGCAACAAACCAGTTCATTTCAGTTTCCGTTGTCACGAATAAAGTGTATATGATTATTTATAAGGAAGGTGTGTATTAATTGTCCAGCTGTTTTTTCATCAGTAAATACAGCACATTTGCAACAAATGCAACTCCTGCTATATAGCACAGTACATTTAGCTGACGTAATAGCATTTTCCATTAACAACATCCCGCAAATCCCTGCTATTAACTCGTGCCCGATTTTCTTTTTGTTTAAAGAAATATTTGTAATTTCGAAGGTCTGTTTTCAATAAATACATATAGGTCATATTCAATAAATACAGCACATTTGCTTCAAATGTAACAGTTGTTATATAATCCATGTACGAAAAGCTCACTAACAGTATCTACTCTGTTAAATAGAAACGTGAAAAGGTTTACATTAAACCAATAAAATGTAACATTATAAATGCATCTTTCATTTGTCTGTCCTTAACAAGACACCCCCCCCAATCTCTGCTGATGAACCCATGTCCTGGTTTAGTTTTTTACTGTATTTATTTAGCTCAATTTATTTTAAAGTCAAAATCTCAACATGCTTTGCATGCGATTTAAAGTGCTGCTGAAGTTGTCACAAAATCATAACTACCTCAAATTTACACATTTAATATAAGAAAAGAACAAGATTAAAATTATTGGTTTCAGTGCCCGATGCTTTGCCAGTTCATCAGAAACCATCCACACAAGCCTGCTCAACCACCCAGAGACGTCCCAGACATGTTAATGGCCCCACAAGGTAGCCCACTTCGGGCTAGTGTGCGTTTTAACCTGCTGGACTTAACTTAAGGTATAAACATTACAAAGATCACTGAGGCATAACTAAAATGCTAATTATAACTTTATTATGAATACAATAACTCACTGGCATTATGTTTAAAGACTGATGTCTGCAGAACATGTATAGAGCATTACTGATAAAGGTCATGTTGTTATAATTAGGTCAGAAGACAAATATTCCAAATAAATGCCTCTATTTTGAAGTGTGAATAGGGGAAGTCACCTCATTAGGCATACTTTGCTAAAGCAAAGCCTTAAACCATGTTTAGCTGTAGCAGAAGAGTTGTCTGACCACGCCTTAATGTACTAAATAGTATCAATTACTAGACTGAGAATGAGTTTCTACATTTTAATATATTTATAAAACATATCACACTGCATCAAAAGTAACAAGCAGTCCTATCCAAGCTAGCTGCCAGAGTAATCGGCAAACTCAAAGATCGAACTGAGTTCACTTTTTGATCATGTATTATTTAAAACAAGAATTGATGTGTTAGCTTTGAGTGGAATTGGACTGACCTTAAATTGAGTCACATAGACTGAGTGAAGATCTTATTAGCTCAGCTTTCTGTCTTATCACATTATTTTAGCTATTATCTGATAATGCAAAATACGAAACATTGTAATGGATGCAAGTCAATACCAACATGCTAGTATATTCATTCCATAACTAAACCAACTGAACTGGTATAAATAAAACATGTATGTCCAGGTCAGGCTGCTACGCACTTGCCTGTGCATTGTGGTGTAATTTGTTGTATCGTTAGTGTTGGGTTCATAGTAACAGCAAAAGATTCAACAAAATTTGTCAGAGAATTTAGCTCATATTGACATGATAACATGACATAGTTGCTGCGGATTTTCAGCTACACATCCATTATGTGAATCTCCTGTGCTCTACTGGACTGCTATCTGCTGCCTTTGGAGACTCAAGATCAGGTGTCTTGAGAAGTTCTGAGCTTTGTGATATGGTGCGTTATCCTGCTGGAAGTCAATCTCAAAATGGTACAGTGGTCATAACGGGATGCACATGGCCAGCAACATTACTCGGGTAGGCCGTGGCGTTTAATAGTGTCAAAGTGTGACAAGAAAATATCCCCCACACCATTACAGCATTAATGTTTGATAGAAGACAGGAACGGTCCATGCTTTCCTGTTGTAAATGTCCAGTTCTTACCCTATCATCCAAATCTCATAGCAGGAATTAAAGAGTGATCAGACCAGGCAATGTTTTTCAATCTTGGAAATATTTTTCAATTTTAGTGAGCCTGTGCAAAGTTCAGTTATCAGCCTATAGGGCATTTTCTCCCAGAGAACTACCGGTCACTGATTTATTTTCCCTTTTCACTGGAAATACTCTCACTAAACCCTAGAGATGGCTGTGCATAAACATCCCAGTATAGCAACAGTTTCTGAAATACTCAGACCAGCCCATCTAGGTCCAACAACCATGCCACAATCAAAGTCACAGAAATTATCTTTTTTCCCCATTCTGATGCTCACGTTGAACTTTAGTAGCTCACCCTGACCAGGTTTACATACCTAAATGTTTAGAGTTGCTGTGTCATGTGATTGGTTGGTTTGATATGTGTGTTTATAAGCAAATATCAATATTAGTGAGTGCATGCGTCTTGTTGTGAGCAGGGTGGTGAAGTAGTTAGCTCAGTCTCCTTTGTGGGTTTAACCTCCTACATCCTCCTTTGTGGCCCTTTGTTTTAATAATGTAAGTAACTACATTTTCTCTTTTCTCTCTGAGCTGATGTTCCGGTACCAGTTCCAGCACCCTGCACTTAGATGCTCCTCCACCTCAGAATCATTCTACTGATCTTCATCAACAGATCCCAGTCCCACCAGAGTGCAGTAACTCCCTCCATCATTTAGTTATTAAGAGATGACGTGCCTCCAATAACTTACTGCTGAGGACTCATTATTTTAAATCTATTTAGTTATTTGACTTAATTTTTTCTACTAATTTAAATGCTATTATTGATTTCAATTGTATTCTTTACTTAATTTTACTTTTACTACAATTTAATTATTTTAATTAACATATCGACCTCCCAAGGAGGATGGGTCCCTTTTTGAGTACAGGTCCTCCCAAGGTTTCTCTGACTGTCGCTCTAGGCTTGCTCAGTTTAGGATTATTGGATTATTGGAAATGAAATATCCCATAATGAAATATCCCCTAACATTTGTGAGCAGTATATTTATATTGAATATTCATGTTAATATATATATATATATATGTTTGTTAAATGATTAATTGTACACCATGTAAATTGTTAGTCTAAAGGTTCTTTTTTGCACTCTTGTTTTTTGGTGCATAACACACTTTCCTACTGTTTGTCACTGCTGTTCATTTTGGGACTCAATCAGCTCAATAGATTTAAATGCCTGAAGCACTCCCAATTCAAAAAATTGGAGTTCCCATTACCTTTAAATGAAGATGAAGACATTTCTGACAAAGCAACTACACAACACAACTCTCTGCACTTCCCTCAATAATCAATATCAAGTGCAAGACCTGAAAACATCCGTATGAGGGGGTGATGAAGGCAAAGCAAACAAACTCGTGTTCTTTGCGATGAGAGATTAACTCTACTCCTGTTCTCACCTGTCGTTATCTGCTTCAGTTCTTAATGAGAGCGCCTCTATCCGCGGTCACATCCCATTTGTTTTAGACTAGTCCCTTTGAACAGCTGGGAGATGTTGAGCCCTCTTTGATCATGGAGTCTTTCTGAATTCAGAAATAAAAATGAGCATCTCTCTCTCTCTTTCTCTCCCGCTCTCTCCCTCTCACTTAACCAGCTTGATTTCTGTGAATAATATGTTTGTTTTCCTTACAAGGCCCTTTGCCAGAATATGCTGGAAAAGGGAGAGAAAATTAAATAAAGAAAGATAAAAAAGAGGAATAGCAGAAGAAAGAAGGCTTGTACATGCAGAGGCGGCACAGGCTTTGTGTATTTTCTTGATTAATGCGTATAAACTTAACAAAGCCAAACACGCCACAAGACATTATAGCGCAGGGTTTTCCTAACGATGACCCTTGGCATTGCACGGCGCCTGGGACGTCCCCTAGTGGGAGAGCGGCTGACGAAAATGATTCTTGTTTCAAACAGAATAGCAGGCAGAAAAGCTGCTTTTTAGGGCCCGTTGAGAGGATGGGGGCACGTGAGTAGCCTCAACAACAAAAAACATCTGCCCTGCTGGGCCAAAAGCGTACGATCCACCCACTATGGCATTTCTGCAGCATATGGCGACAAGAGTAAGGGACGAGAGGGACCTGCATGTTCTCCGGCTGTTATTCCCTCTTTAAAGATTTAAACCATCGTGCTACGATGGCGCCTTTTGATGTCTTCTGAGCTGAAATTCTTGGGTACAGGAGAGCGAAGGAGCAGAGCTGGGTAGAAACGAGTGGGCGAATGAATGAGTGAATAAGGGAGAAGAGCTGGATGAAAGATGGACCATCGAGCCGCTTTACCAGAAAGTAATCATCTAGCTCGGAGTCATGGAGAAGGAGAGCACGGCACAAGAGAGAAAGAAGGGAGGGAGAACGGCATGCGAGAAAAGTATCAGCGCCGTCGCCCCAACAAAGGGAAGATGAAAGAGGCGAGGTTGAGGCAGGGGCCACGGCTCGCTGTGAGCCCGAGATTACTCGCTCTGAGACCACAGGTTTTAGCTCCTCTCCCACCACCCCAGAGTAAAACTAGTTTCTTCTTTCAGTCTCTCTCGCTTTAATCCCTCTTTGACTTGGACGCTCTTAGAAGAACAACAGATTTGTGGACGAGGTCCTGTGATACAAAAGGTCATCTTTTCGAGGAGTCTCAGATAGCGATGGTTTGCTTTCTCAAACCATCAGTCAGGACAATGAATAAAGCTTACAAAACTCTACATTTTCTCCCTCTTTAAAAGAGCACAGTCTATAAATATATATAGATATTTTAAACTGGAAATGTCTTCTTCTATCCCATAATAGAAGACTGCTACACACATAATAATATCATATACAGGTATGCATCGTTTATAGGTGTCAGAATCAGGACAGGACTCAGACACTCGCAGATACAGATTTAAAAAATAGTTTAATAAAGGAAGTTAAACAGAAGTAGTAAACAATCGGATAACAATAGCCAAGTAGACACAACCATACCATAACCAAGAACAGTCCAGAGAATCATACACGGGAAGGTCAGCAGTGGATGTAGAGAACAAATCGTAGTCAAAAACAGAACAAGGTCAAACACGGAAAAATCCAGAGATAGAGCAACGCTTTGTATAGAGGTAAACCAACAATACTCAGCACAGGTGTGTGCATGGGAGGCTCTTATATAGTGCAGGTAATTAGTACTCTGGACTTCCTGAAGGAAGCAGGTGATGTTTCATGTGATCGGGTGTGTGTGTGATGTCAGCGGGTGGTGCGCTCTGGCTAGTGTAGATGTGTAACTAAGTGAGCTGAGTGTGGGAGAAACCGGAGCGCTTCCCGCACCAGACGTGACACAGGTGGCTGCGTTGTAGTGTGGGTTTATTTAGTATACACAAAGGAGGCAGGAAAAAAATGAAGACAAATCCAATGATGTGAACAACGGTGAACGAGAGGGAAAAGGAGTGAATGTGTGGTCAGAATACGTGTCAGAATAATTTGTGAGTGGTGTATGGTGAGTGTGCGCTAAAGAGTAAATGTAAACAAGGATCACCTGTGTGTGAGTAATGACCGTATTTGGGTGATGTGACGTGGATACATGATGATGGCAACTGACGTGAAAAGTATAGAGTGCTTTCAGTGATGGGCGTGGTAGCACAATATTGCTTGACTGTTTAATATACTATTACCAGTACTGTTTTTGACAGGTCAAACTAAATATAAGTATAAATTTTAAAAGTATAAATATATTCTCAATATTTTCTCAAACTTTTAGACAAGCAATGCTCTTCTCAGATTGAAAATATTGCAACATTATTCCACATGCTGAACAACATTCTCAGAAACTGTCAGGCAATTATCACACCGGGTAGCAAACACGCAGAAGCTAACGCAGGTAGCAAGGCAGCGGAGTTTATTGGGTAACCAAAACACAGAGTTGAGAACGTTCCAAGGTCGAAATACCGAGCGAGCACAACAATACCAGAAGATGAGACGAGAGGCGGAATCCAGGTAGACGAAGCGAAGGTCAATAACGGTGAGTAGGCGATACATACAAAAACACTTAGTGACTGGCCCGTTCGCACTGCCCATTGCTCTCCGGGTGGTATCCTGACGTAAGGCTGATTGAGTTCCCCAATTTCTTGATGAACGCCAAACGGCTGAGGTGAACTGCGGACCTTGATCGGACACGATGTCCTCAGGGAGGCCATAGTGGCGAAACACCTCGTTTCTGAGGGTCTCCGCCGTCTGGAAGGCTGAGGATGGCGCAGGGAGCGCAATGAACTTTACCCCCTTGGAGAATCGGTCCACTATGGTGAGAATAGCGGTGTTACCCTCAGAAACGGGGAGGTCCGTCACGAAGTCCACGGCCACATGACTTCAAGGACGGTGTGGGACGGGTAAGGGTTTGAGTTTGCCTGCGGGCAGCTGACGGGGCACCTTCGAGGCAGTGCAGGTGGTGCACGAGGCGATGTCCCTGCTGATCTCGCCGCGCATAGCAGGCCACCAGTACTTGTGCCTGAGTTTGTCGAACGTGTGGTTGGCCCCTGGATGACCCATGCTAGGGTTGGTGTGTGCCTACGAGATTAGCTGCTGGCGGAGCTGTGGCGGAACGTACATCTTGTTGGGGGGGGGGGCCTTATCCGAGGTTCCGAGGCTCCTGGTCCAATTCCCAGCAAATGGTCTGAGTGAAAACCTTGGGTGGTAGGATGAGTTTCACTGGAGGCTCAATCTTCTCCTGCTCCTCGTATCTGTGGGACAGGGTGTCTGCTTTCGCATTGTCCTTGCCCGGCCGGTACGTCACCGTAAAGTCAAACCTGTTGAAGAACAGGGACCACCGGGCTTGTCG
>JAUZST010054243.1:0-24266 GCA_034779995.1 Parotocinclus haroldoi | reverse complement strand
CTCTCTCTCTCTCTCTCTCTCTCTCTCTCTCTCTCTCTCTCTCTATATATATATATATATATATATATATATATATGATCTTAATATATTACGTTTCAGAGTATTGTCAGACAAAATGTCACAATTCTAAGCCTTTTCAAAGTATTCTAATTCTTATTTTAGTAAATGAAATAACTCTTGCACTTTGTGATCAGGCATACTAAAAGGTGTGTATCGTTTGTTTAAGATACAAGTTAAATGAAAGAAACAATCTTGCCATCTTAAGAAACGAACATATTTGTATTCATTAGGTTTATTGTCTGTTTGTTTGATTAAGTAAGTCAGCTTGATAAAAAAAGGTTTCACAGTACTCTCAGATAACCAAGTAAAAAAAAGGCTAAATATTTAAAAATTCAAAACAGTTTTGACAGATTCTTCTTACTTCTGATATCTAAACCACCATTTTAAGAGCTGATTTAGAAATCGAAGTTAGAACTTTAGAAACATTTCCATTATTTTGAAAGGACTGTGCCACGATGTTAAGCAGGGTTCATTGTTTTAAAATGATCACTTCTCTTAATGTTTAGATCATTTAAATACAATCTAGGGTGGCATGGTGGCACAATAGTTAGTGCTGCCATCCACAGCTCCAGAGAATCGGGTTTAAGTCGCATTCTGGCAGCTTCCTTTGTCGAGTTTATATTCCGTCTATGTGGGTTTCATTCAGGCACTGCAGTTTCCTCCCATATTTCAAAGACATGATTTAGGATAGGTCAGTTATTGGATTAAGAAGCTTTGAGTGAGTGAATGAATAAAGTAACAGTCAAAAATAGTTTCAGCATAACACAGTCAGACTAACTAACTCTGATATAAAGAAGTTTCTAAATAATAATTGGCAAAAAAATTACCATTATAAAGTGAAGATGTGTCCAAATTATAAAACACTATCTCATTATTATGAAAGATTGCCTCAGTATTTGGAGCAAAATATCAAGGTTTGACAAAAAAAATTACAACTGAGAATTGAAAATAATATTATTATATATATTATTATAATATTGAGAATTGTCTACCCTATGGAACAGAAGGTCCAGGGTTCAAATCCCTGTCACTGTTGGGTCATTGAACAAGACCCTGAACTCACAATTGTTTTGATTGTAAGATTTATAAATGGCAAGTCGCTCTGTATAAAGGTAAAATGACACTAATGTATTGTACTGTAGTGTATAATGTACTGGATTATGTTATAGTTCATAGCGTATAGTTAAACATAAATTTTACATAAAATTAAAAAAACATAAAATTTAAATAAAAAAAACATAAAAAGTTACATTCTTTACCAGTTTCCTCTTCGACGTGCTGGATGTGATTAGACTGGACATCTTCTGACAGGACACCGTGCCTAAAAGCACTCGACTCATGAACTTTCCTATGATGCACCTCATGAGTGTCAGAGTGACGCTGATGAACTGTGACACAATCCAAACTGTGACGTTTTTCAGTGACATAAAGCAAAGTACAGATGATTGCAGTGAGTTACGTCAGATGTAAGCCTATTAAACCCACTAAGATATTTATCCAAAGTCTGTTTACTCAGGATTTGGTCGAACTTGGAAACAGGCTCCGCTATGGAACCATGTAAAATGAGGTACAGTGTGAAGAATGACACAGGAACACACGTGGCCAAGACAAGGTGGTTGCCAGATCCTGTATAACGATCCATTCAATTTGATGAACGTCTCACTGCGAATTCGAAACAGTCACGAGGTAGCAATGACAGCTTTACCTTGTTAACTAAGTACTACACCTATTCTTGATCTTTTATGTATTTTAAGACAGTTATTAAGTATATATTTTATTTTTCCGTACGTTAGATAACACAACAGTAACGACGGGATAGACCCAGACAGAACACAGGAAGTAAACCAAAATACAGACACTGCCATCTAGTGTAAAGGTTTAAATAGCAATCGCCAGAAAGACAACAGCACCATTAAAAACAAATAATGTCATCTGGAAGGAGTGTTGAATTAAAATGATTATTAATTAAAACACCAATTATAAACAAACATTAATTAATTCATCCATTTTCATACCGACTTCATCAATTCAGACTTGCGAGTATTCACACTTAGTATACTATCTTTTAAAATTATTTGTTCTCTTTTTTAGTATACTATCTTTTTCTGTAGAGTCCAAAACAAAAAAAAAAAAAACTGGAATATTTTCTGACTTAATTTTCTTGAAAAAAATGAGAACGTTCTCAAAAGAAAATAAAAACTTTACTTAATCACTCATTCACTTTTCAAAACTGCTTAATCCAACAAGTTATTTAGCCAGCAGCACAGGGTAAAAGACAGGAGCCAACTCTAGACAACTTTAACAGGGACGTGCACACATTTACACTCACTCAGTCACACAGACATTTTAAATATGCCAGTTGACCTAATGCATGTCTTTGCATCTTTATGTGCCCTCTACTACTACTACACTAAAATGCTGCACAAACAAAAAAATCAATCAAAACCAAAAAGACAATCTTTATGATTATTATTGGCTGTACTTTTATTGCAACCTTCTACACTTTGTATCTAACCTTAAACTGTATTGCAGAGAATAAGAGGGCTAGTTAGAAAAGGAACTATGTTTTTTACAGACTTATATAGCACTTACTGTTTATCCTCTCGAGTACAATCTGGCATCTTGAATGGTTTGATACTGATGTAATCAGATCTGTGTTTACTGATCATTTTATTCACATTGGCTTTACGATCAGATGCTGAGACTCTCACGATCTCTGGTTTTATGTTACAGTCTATTTAGAGTTTAATTTAAGTCATCTTAAATCTAATTTGGGTGGTGTAGAGTTATAATATTCCAGCCCACCATTGCAGGAACCCAGGTTGAGTCCTGGCAGTGCCAGATCAGGCATCAACTTCAGATACAATTGCAGAGAGCAGGGTAGACAGTCAGGGGATCATATGCTGATACTGTGATATCTATATCAATATCCTGTCAGCCCTGCAATGGATCAGCATTCTGTCTAGGGCACACTTATTCATGTGCCCACATTTCTGGTGGGGAGGTGTATAACCATTCCAAAACCATAAAAAAATGGTACAATTTCAAAAGGTGTCAAAAATGCTGGCCCACCACTACAGGGACCTCCGAATGAACCAGAATCTCCACAACGCTAAACAGGAAAAATGCATTTATTTCGATTGTGTTTACATGTTTTTTTTTGTTTGTTTGTTTATATTTATCACCACATTGTGAAAATAGTCTTTAAGTATGGTCTAATGGTCTAATTTTGCACTGTGAAATGTACCAAATTGCTTACGATTTTATTAAAGCAATGATGTACTAAATAAATGCTGATCAGTCAAATAAATGTTGCCTCATTTAAAAATATTTAAAGCAGTTCTGGATTTCTTTAGGATTAAGTTGCAGATACGGTTTTAATTATTTTGAAACCGTTTAGTAAATTTGAACAACATCCCCTCACTGGGTTGGGATAAACACAAAACAAAACAAAGCAAACTCTTTTTGTTTGAGTCTAAACGTTTCACAACACAAACCGATGAAAAAATCAGGCTGCGTATCAAACCGCATACTACTTACTAAATAGTACCTGAACAGACCAACGTAGTGCCTTATTGATAAAGCACTAGTTTGGCGTACTATTTACTACAATAGCACTCTATTTGAGACGAAGCCAAAGTCTGTTTCTGATATTTCAGAATAAGAGTTTATCCGGTTGATGAAGTTTGACCTGATTAGGCGCTTATACGTAAGAACTACCAGTTCACATGTTGAACCATGGCCGAAGTGAAAAAGCCTGAGAGGAAATTGTTAAACAACGAATGTAAGTGCGCGCTTTTATTTTTACACGCTATAGATATGCACGTTAAGATATGACGCAATGTTTTCGGTTTGGTGTTGTGTTTGGTTAAAGCTGGTCTACGTGCTTTGTACGCAGATAACCAGTTAACTAGTAACTAGACGTGCTTGGTTAACTCGTTTTAATGCAGAAATGTGAAGTTTATATGAGAATATGCTCGAGATGTACTATGATGTAATGTAGCACGAGGGAAGTGAGAGAATGCCAGCATAACGTCTGTTAAGGGTTTTACGTCACCACTCGGCAAAGTTTGGTTTATTTACACAACTTATTTACAACCTGATAACCTACAGTTAACGTCACCCAACTATCAGGTCTGCAGTTAATTGTAGGGTAGATCTATGAAGCAGCTGTGTTCCTCAGCCAGTAACTTCTGTATTAAGAGCTGCTGGTATAGCTGGTAATAAGACTGGGTGATTTGATCTGATCTCTGTATTGTGAAACATGATCATGATAAACTGATCGTATCAAGCTTATAGTCGGGAGTCCATATGTTATACATAACATTGTTACTTATTGTACAGGCAGTGCTGCACAGTAACAATAAAGGCATGCTTGTGTTGTGTAAGTGAAATGACGCACTCCAGATTGTGCTGAAAATAATCCACACTTGGGTGATGCCAGTCTGAAGTTGATCATTTTCCAAACCCTAGTAAATAATGATTAACTGCGTATAACTTTCCCATTTACAAAGGAGAGCAACAGGTGAACGTTTCCTGAGACCTTGTACCATTAAAATAAAGCAAATCTCGGTTGTATTCTTAAAAAAATAAAACTACAAAGAACCAGAACCCCAAACCTCCTGGTTTTACTTTCTTTAGTCGTGTAATGAATAAGCATAAACACACACACACACACACACACACACACATTCTCACTGAGGGTTTGTTAGGAACAAGACAGGTATTTTAACTAGGGATGCACCAATACCAGTATTGGGTCTGATACCGTGCTCATGTACTCATAGAATTACTCCGATACATGGCACCCGATACCAATTTATAGCAAGGTAATGCTAAACGGGTTGATGAAGAAGCAGTGTCGGCAGTTTGTAAATTTTTTTTAGCAGATATGAATGTTTAGCACAGATGAATGTTAAAGATACAATCAGGTGATGTGTATTTTCAGTTTGTTATAGTCAGAAAGTGAAGATCATTTAATGAACATAAAACCTGTTTTGAAAGTCAATGTAACTTTATTGTTATTTTACTTATGTCTGTGCTCACTATGGGCAAATACCCAAATGCAAGTACTTGGTATGGTAAACATGGTATGGACGTATCCTTAGTTTGAACAATATGTTTTCATTCCATCACTGTCCTATCACTAGGGACAAAAAAGGTCTTAAAAATGTTAATAAAATTAAGAAATCTCGATAATATATACATCTAATTTACGTTTGAATGACGGAAGACAAGTAAAGGTATGTACCGTTGATTAACCGCCTGATGTTCTGTATAACAGGATAAAATACGTCACCTAGTCTGTTCATTCTACGGTAATGTAAACATTAATGGTATTTTTCACAATACAGATGTGTATCACAGGCATGGCTGAAATCACAAGTGGAAAGGCAACATCTACACAACGTCTCCATTCAATCATTTCAGGAAATACACAACACAGTTACTGATGGTTTTATTCTGTTGTGCTTTACAGTCATCAAATCCACTGTTAAATTGTTCAGATACATAACAATGTACAAAACAAACACCTATTAACAGTGACACACGCTGTAGAACAAAAATACAAATGGAAAAAACTATCTCACTAGCTGCACACAACCTAGAGGGAATGAGTCAATTTGAAATTCACTTTGACTAATTTCCCGAACAGGCAAGGCTATATCAATGTTAAAACTTTTCCATTTCATGGTTCTGCTTGACAGAGATAATTGTGACTGAAATACAGTTCTTACTTTTGCAAGTAGTTTATGCAAAGTAAATCAATATTCATGAAAATCAATTCATAAATATGTAAACAAAGAAATGTGTTGCTGAGGCTGGCATATTGCCATGATTTAAGATAATTCCATACTGCATGCTTGGACCTTCTCTATCACAATCAAAGACTGTATGTGGCGTGAATGTTTGTGGATTTGTTGATCGTAAGATCTGTAGATTCTGACTGTTGGTTTTAATTTTAGTCACTGACTGACTCAACACGACGAGAATAATTAGCAGCAAAATGCAGGAAGGCTTAAGAAGGTAAGCAGTCTGTGGAGATTACATTAGTATCATCATTAAATGTGAAAGTCTAGCTTGTATTTGGAGAGCACTGGAACATTGCTCCTTGTGTATGGTTGGGGGTTAGGGTTTTTCTTTCTTAATTATTATTCATTTTCAATTATATTGAAGAACAATTGTTTACTACAAACATCCCATGCATAATTCAAACGTATATTTAGTTGTTGAACATGTCATGTGTTTTCAAAACTTTATTTCTAACTTTTACAATTTTTTTTTTTACTTTATTTATTTTTTTTTTTAGTTATAAGTCTGTTTCTGTTAAGCCTCTTAATGTTTTCGTTTCATAACCTACACATTTGTTCAGCTGTCTGTGCTGCAAAATGTTTTGCAGTTCACAGCAGCTAAGTTATCTCGATAACAATCTGCCCATGTCATCACAGGCTTCACACACATTCATTTTTTAAATATTTCACTATTGAAGAAATGGCTATATCTTTAATGGTTTGCTTAAAACTTAGCAATAAATCCTGTGGCAAGAACGTTCTCACTTATGCTGACCTACAAAGCATATATTAAACGAGTTCAAACGAGACATTTCTATACTTTTATTAGATGCATCTTATCCCACTTTTTCCTTTTAAAACTTTGTTGTATCTGTGGATACCCCCCCCCCTCCCCACCCAACAACCGCACACACACACAGCTGATATGGTAACTTTACACTAAAAAGTTTGTGCATGTGACATTTACTGTGCAACATAGAGACACAACTATGGCAGATTTCATGCTTCCTTAACTCGAACAAAGATCTTTTCCTGTTTGCCTGTACAGTTTTTTGTGTACATTTTGTAATAATGGGTTCCAGGTGAATGCCAGCATTTACTACGAGAGGGTATTAAGTGTTTATCGGGCATGTCTTACCGATTTCTGATTTACTTAGCACTTTTGGCATTGGTGCCAGTCTGTTTCAGAGTATCGGATTGGTGAATCCCTCATTTTTCACCAGGGGAACTTCTCATTGCCAAATGTTAGAAAATTAGGGTGAAATTATAATTGATTAGTTAAATGTGATCTGTTTGTTCTACTTTTCAGGCCCTTATCAAGAGATCATACGGATCACCCTTCAACTGAAAACTGGTTTGAGAGTAGACGGCGGTCTGCCAAAACCGACACACATCTTAGCAGTGGAGCGAAGGGACATGGTAGTTTCCAGCAGCCAAGAAGAAGCAACAGTCTGCAAGCTGTTACTGTGCACAAGGGACAGAGGGCAGAACATGCAGGAAAGGTCAAGTTAGATTTATTTATTTCTACAGTCGAACATTGTTACAAGCAGCTTTATCTAGTCTATATAAACCTACAGCCCTAATTGAGCAAACCTAGGGTGATTATGGCATGGAAATAAACATAATCATTTTATTAGATGATTGAGAGAGCAAAGAGTGTGACACACTCATGGGGAAAAATATCCATACCTAACATTGCACCATGGTTACATTACCAACGGACATCAGCCTACCAGCTGTAGACATCAAACTGGCAATGTAATCTACACTAAAAGCATGTGATAGAAAAATAATCAACTGGAGAGAATAAACCTCATCATAAGCACTTATGTAACAAATAAATTCCTGTAACAGAATTGATCAAACAACTTGGACCAGATATTGAATTTTCTCTAAACAGACAATTTAGATAAACGAGTACCACGCTAAACTTTCTTCCATGAGCAAAGCCAGAAGGTAATTAATTGTATTAAAGACTAAACAAAACACACCTAAAACTGCAAAATTAGCAAGATCTAAGAAAATGCACTCCTGAGATTTGTGCCACCATTAACTCGTTACTGCTCATCGTAACACATGACTCGATGTTTAATTTAAAAAAAAAAAAAAAAAAGGTTTGTTAGTTTGCAGTCTAAAACAGTCCACCAAGTTCCTGTTTTGGTTCAGATTTGGAACCCTATAGATAATATCTGGAATCACATTAAAGACAGGCTAACCTTGAAACTACTCTAAAGGACGTACCATTGAGTGGCCAGAAGTATGTAGAAGTAATGTGTATTGAACCATAACTGCTTATTGACAGAGGTTGTTGCTTTAGTTTGCTTAACAAAAAAGGGCATTGTTATTGTAATTTGACTTTTTCTTCTTGTTTGTGAATTTCACAGCCATTGAAGCCTAGATCCGAGCCAGTGACTCACAACAACAGAATAAACCGTACTTTATCAGACACCAAAAGAGGTAATCTGTCTAGAAGTGGAACGCTGCCACCTACACAGCATCCCTCACGTTTTTAATTATAGAAATCACAATAACTGTATAAAATTCAGTATTACACTGTTATGGCCTGTTTAGGGGAAATGCCAAAAATACATTAATAGACGGTATTACAAACAGCAAGATCAGCCAGGTGAAACAGAACCACAGTTCTAGGTTAGAAAGGGGATAAACATACACTTACAAACACCATGTACAACATTATACAAAGTAGAAAGTTGTCCACACAGACACAGTCTCTTAATTCATCAGCTGAGCTCAAACATTGTCTAGTCAAAAGGTAGTTGCACACTTCTGCTTTTAAACTCCCACCTCTGCTTATGAATCTATAGTACTGATTGGATGCTGAGCTGACCAGCTGTTTATGTCTGTAATGTCCAGAATTAAAACATTATAAGATTCTTGTCGTTAGAGTGAACAGTGAATGTTCAAAGGCACATACCTGTATTTAATTTAAGGTGTAGTCATTCTTCAGGTAAAACCTTTGTGTATTTTTTTTATCATCAGGTTACAGAGCCAATAGACCTCCTCCAAAATCAGAGGCCAGACCCCAGTCAGGCTTTGCAAATTGTAGCCCATTTGAAGTAAAGTTGTCTGATTTTCCCGAACTTTGCGATGTTAGCCCCAGCACCCCCAAGACTCCCATTACCCAAGAGCCACGAACATGCTGGGGTGTAGTCAGGCCACCAGCCCTTCAGGATTCAACTGCACCCACTATTAAGGTGTGGTAGGTTGCTGTAATGCCTATATGGGAAACATTGTGTGCTGGAGATAAATGTTAAATGGAAAATAAGTGCGGCGTTTTGTTTTCTGTAGGGTGCATCAGGAGACAAAGGACTGAATGAAAAGTCATCTCAGAAATCCAGCGTCAGAAGTTCACCAGTAAAAAGTGATCATTTATTAACATCCATATCAGGTATAGGCGCATTCATTGTAGTAGTGAACTGTTTAACGTAACTTTGTTTTGGTGAGAGCTAATGCTTTATTTGTTTAGGTAAAGAAAATGGACTTGTGTTTCCTGAACCTCAGGAATCACCAACAACCTCTTGGGCAAATGTTGCTTCTCAGCCTCCTAAAGTTATCTCAAAGAGTCCTATGACACATGATGCATCCTCAAAGGTACCCCATAGAAGTGTAAGGTACAATGCTTACAAAAACAAAGAGAGATTTCAAAATGAATATGAAGCGATAAAAAAACAACAACAAAAAAACAAGTGATATATTTCATTAAACAAGATTATCAGAAAGTAAAAAAGTTGATTATCATGATTGAGTAGGAAGTGGCATATTCCTATGGGTGAACAGAAGCATGTCAAACTGGACGAGTGCGCAACACATTGTCTGTTCAGTATGGTGTATGGTCTTCCAAGTGTATGGTGACCACTCATCATGGGTCCAACGATGATCCTCATCAGCCCACCTTTACGGGTTCTGTGGTGACAAGCAGATAATAGAATGCGTATATGCATATGCGATTTCGTATTATCTGGATGCGTATCCGGTATTCAGTGGCAGTAAGAAACTGTTCCCGCAAATTGCTGCAGCTGCTCCTTCCTGCCAATAAGGTTAAGTAGAGGTCATCTCTTGCTGTTGTGGCATATGGGCGGAGCTGCCCAAGTTTCCATCTTACTGTTCCAGTCTCTTGAAAGTGATTCCACAATCTGCTAATCACACTTTGGGATTACAAGGCCTGAGAAATTCAAGATCAGGGAACGTTCATATTTTCCAGCACTTTCAGCTTTTTAAATTAAATTACAGTCGATAAAATAAAAGTTGTTTTTGCATCTCATTTGCATTACAGAACAACTCACCATTTGCTTTTCTGATGTCCATGTTTAAAAAAAGAAATATAAAATGCTTCCTGTTTATTGCTACATGTTTATTTTGAAATACCCCCCCAATTTTTTGGAGCAGTATAAAATCATGATTAGTGTTTGCTGTAATGTCAGTTAATGTGACAAAAGTTACAGAAGTCAAACAGAATGTCCAAGCTGATTACGCAAGAAACTGATATCCAGCATGCCGAGGTGAATTGCAGAAATCTTCAAGAATATTCAACACTGTATATATTAAGTCTGCTTAAACTAGACGTAATTGTCAGCAAAAAGTAAATAAAAACCTATGGAATGCTTATAATAAAAATAATATTTAAAGAAAGTTTTTTTAAATATGCCACCACTGTACATATGAAACTCCTCATTTTACAATAAACTTACAATGTGTCCCCATTGTATATTGGTGAGTACCTGTAGTCCGTAGGTGAAGTGTGTAGGAACCTTTTGAGACACAACCAACAAGAGGTGTTTCTCATTTTCAAGTGATGAAAAAATGATCACAGATTGAAAGCTTTAACCTTATCAGATGTCATGATCAACATGTTTCTCTCACAAATGTAGGATGACACTGGTCAAATGCAAGTTGAAGACACTAATCAGAAGAAAAAAAGAAAGAAAAAGAAGAAATCTAAAGTGACAGTTGAAGAAGTGGAGGAGGATCTGGGCAGTGTAACGTTACAGCAGGAACCTCCCAAGTTTGAGGTAGTTTAATAGCAGCATTTGTGTTTTATTTATCTAATGGCTGTACATTTTTAAAATTAGGCATTCGTTTTAGTAAAGGTAAAGGTTTTGTGGAACAGGGCACTGACCACAAAGGAAGTTGACCCTGGTCACAGTCTATTTATGCTACTGTTATGTAAATATAAAGGGTATTTTCTGTGTGCATATGATACGTAACTGCATTGAGTCAAGTCCGATGTATTTATATAGCGCTTTTTACAATGAAACATTGTCTCCCAGCAGCTTTCCAATTTACATTAGATTATCGCAAAGGGCCGATACCAAATTAAGCAAGACTAGGGTGACAGTGAAAAGGAAAGTCCCTAAACGTTGTAAAGAAGAAACCTTGGGAGGACCAAGACTCAGACGGGACCCATCCCCCCCTGACGTATGTTAAATGTAAAAATTAGGTTTGCAGTAATGGTAACACTAAATAAATAATAAAAGATAAAAAATATCCAATAAAATAGCGTAACAGTTATCAGCAACTATTTTGTATGATACATCGAGTCACTTTCAGATTTTGAGTCCTCACTGGGAGGACGTCCTTGGAGGCACATCGTCCCTTGGCAGCCAAAGGATGGAGAGTTACGGCCCTCTGTTGTGGCCTGGGTGTGGTGGGACTGGTTTCTGTAGAGTGATGCTGAAGTGGAGGAATATCTTAGTGTTTGAGGTTGGAGCTGGTACTGAAGCATAAGCTCAGAGAGAAAAGAAAAATTATTATGAATTATTGATTAAGAGCACAGAGTGTATTAACGATCACTGATGCCATGTACAGCATGAAACTCTGGCAGCATTAACTATAGTAGCATTGCTAGAAAGAGGAGAACCAGGAGCTAACAAAGCCAAGAGAGAACACATGAGACATGGCAACCCACCTTCCCAGAAATCATTAAACTTGAGTGATTGCACTAAGGAGACAAGAAGAAAGCAACCCAAAATCCCAGATCTCTTCATCTATTTGACTATAAACCCCCAGCTCTGCCATTAGTCTAAGGCAAGGATGCACAAATCAAGATCAAGAGGACTAAAGCCCGGCCCAGCCAGATCGCCCACCAGACGATCCCAGTCAAAGGCATGACTAGGCAGGCAAGCCAGGCATGACCCATACTCCGAACCCAGTAACCTGAGGAATGCATCCCAGTCTAAATCTAACCAAAGGCCTGCTAAAAAAAAGTATGATTCCTAGAGCCTAGAGTCTTAACATTTGGAGAATGTCTGAATCTCAAATTAAAGAATGGAATTTATATAAGAATGGAAATTTATATAAATTATTCCATAGTTGGGGGACTGTGTATTTTTTAATAACTCCAGCTAAAAAAATCTCTGTTTTTGTATAAATGCTACTGATACTAATTTTTGTTTAGGATGAGGATGAATTCCCAGACCTGTCTTTGGCCTCCGTATATTCAAAAAAGCCTTCAAGGAATGCACCAAATTCAGGAATTCAAGTAAGGATTTAAAGAATTGAGCTGCTAATTATAGGGTTGTTTGTCATTATCATCACATCTTTTCCCCATTACACAGGAAAACCCAGAGGTATCTGAGAAAAACGAATCTGCTCTGCAATCCGAAAATATAAACAAGATCAAAGCCCCTGATGGAAAGCCCTCCTCTACTGCTCAAAAGAATGGGCAGGTTGGTTATGGTTTGGTAATCCTGTTACTTTGACATGCAACAATCCATGCACAAATTCATCAGATCCAAGTTGCAATTAGTACTCAAAGTGTACTCAAATCCATTCACTGGACACTTTATTAGCTACACCTTCCTAGCATGGGGTTTAGCCCCCGTTGCCTTCAGAACTGCCTTAATTCTTCTGAATTAAGATTTGCTCCATATTGGCATGACTGTGTCATGCATTAGCTTTAGATTTGTTGATTGCACGTCCATTATTTCTATCTTCCATTCCCAAAAGTGCTCTGCTGAATTGAGATCTGGTGTCTGTGGAGGCAATTTGAGTAAAGTGAACTCAGTTATCATGTTTAAGAAAGCAGTTTGAGATTTGAGCTTCGTGACGTGGTGTGTTATCCTGCTGGTCACAGTGGCCTTAAATAGATGATAACAGTCAGCAGCAATACTTAAAATGTGCCAAGAAAATATCCTGCACACAATTACACACACATCCGGCAGGATGGATCCATGATTCCATGCTTTGGTTTACACCAAAATTCGAGCTCTACCATCCAAATATCCAAAAGGCAACATATTTACAATCCTTTGTTGTCCAGATTTGGTGTATTTGTGCAAATTGTAGCCTCAGTTGCCTGTCCTTAGCTGACATAAGTGTGTGGTCTTCTGCTGCTTTACAGCTACTGTCTAGGGGAAAGGATTAATACTTTATATTTTTGGATATCATTAAGATCTCATAACACACAGTTACACAGAACATGTTGTGGATGTTGTGATGCATATTTGTTCTTTACCATACAGATGCTGCAGTATATTAATTTCTCTCCCTGATCTTTAGCAGGGGAGTCAGAAGAAGAGCAAAGCTCTTGTTCAGCTTGATCTTGCGAACATGCTGGCAGTTCTGGAGCAGAAACAGCAGTCTCAGAAGTTCAAACCAGATGTTAAGCCACTAACACTTTCAGGTAACTCTGTGATGAAAGTCACTTGGTGAAGTTTGAGGGTGTTGCAAATACGGTCAAACTCTACCTTTGTTTGAATTCTGTCTAAATCTTAATTCCCCATCCACTATAATGAATCATGATTAGGAAAATAAAAGAAGTAGATCTGTTACATACATGGAGAACTCATGTTCATTATATTCGGTGCTTAATGACAAGGTAATGGTTTTTCATTTTATAATGTGGGTCTAGCGCTACAATTAACACCGAGGGGCAGCAGAGAACTATTGATATTTTGAATAATTTAAAAAAAACCTTGATATTTTCTGGTAGTTTATGAGAAGTTATAATTAGTAGAGATAACACTTTGGCAGTGTACATCTTTGGTATAAAGTAAGTTGGGTCGTTGCTCTGTAATTGGTGACAACATTTATTACATCTTGCTATCTGGTACGTTTCTTGCTGTAAAACACTTTTTTGCAGAATATTTATGCTAAAGTTTGCCGAGTGTGTTCTTGTGCTGGTACGTTGGCTCGTTTATTACTTTGTCATCATCTTTACATTTCGTTTGGTGGTCAGTTCACAGCCATTGCTCATTAGAGAGGTGAAACCCCTGGTCAGTTTATAGATCCCAGCCAGAAGAACAACATTTGGAGAACTGGATTTGACTGTATATGCAATGTCAAATATAAAACGTTGCATATGTATGGATGTGCGTTCAAGGTTTTTACCATTTACAATTACAAATGTTCCTGATATTTTCCTGGTACTGATCACAGTTGGAGGAGCTTTACCGGTTGTTCAAAAGGACCCGGCAGTTCAAAAGAAACATCCACGGCAGCAGGAGAGGATAGCTCACAACCCCCTGGACTCTACCTCCCCTTTGGTCAAGAAAGGAAAACAACGAGAGACCCCTAAAGCCAAAAAGCCTTCAACCCTTAAAAGAGTAAGCTACGTTTCGAATGGGTCTTGAGTTTGTATTTTAAGATTTGTTGAAGCGTAATTACATTTGCTACAAAGATTGTTAATCAGAATGATAAATCCAGTGAATTACAACCGTTGTGCAGGTTATTTTAAAGGAGCGAGAGGAAAGGAAACAGAACCGCTTGCTACAGGAAAGAGCTCCAACTCAAACGAACAGTGATTTAAATCATGTGGTGTCAAATGCTGGTGAAAATCTATCGGAGACCAGTTCAGCTCAAGAGTGTCAGGAACCTGCAAGTATGTTTACACACTGTGCAAACATTTACACTATTTTTTCTGTTTCATTCAGATGTTAACAATTTTACTAGGGTTCGGTCTACGATTCTTTTGATTTTGTGGTGGGATTTTGGTAGTATACAGTGTGGAAAATAAGTATTTGATACACTGCCGATGTTGTTTTCTCACCTGCAAAGAATAGAGAGCTCTGTAATTTTAATCATGGGTACATTTATCTGTGAATTTTACAAATTTTACAGAGGTCAGATGTTTCCTGTAGTTCTTGACCACGTTTTCACACACTGCAGCAGGGATTTTGGAACACTCCTCCGTGCAGATCTTCTCCAGATCTTTCAGGTGTCGAGGTCGTTGCTGGGCATCATTGAGTTTCAGCTCCCTCTACAAAGATTTTCTACTGGGTTCAGGTCTGGAGACTGGCTTGGCCACTCCAGCACCTTGAAATGCTTCTTACAGAGCCACTCCTTAGTTACCCTGGCTGTGTTTCAGGTCATTGTCGTGCTCTCTGACAGTTGTACGTGTACCTACAATAAAAATTACAGACCTCTCCATTCTTCGTAGGTGGAAAACTAGCAAAATCGTCAGTGCATCAAATACTTATTTTCCCCACTGTACTTAAATGCACATTCAGCACATTCATTTATGATACGCTGCTTCAGCCTGCCAGTCATTTTGTTTTGAGTTTTCATGTTTATTTACAGAATTATGTACAGGCTTTCTGTTAATAATTTTGCCCAACTAAAGGTTAATGTCTGTTTAAAGCTCTTATTAATGTAGGCTACGCTATGATGTATTAGGGGTGTGTGATATTTGGGGAAAAATATATGTCAAATTATCTGGAATTTTATGCATAACAATAATCTCTCTCAACTGCCTGTATAACCACTGCGTCTTTCACAATGTAATTGGATATGGCATTTGTTATATCTGGCCATCTGTAGATTTTCTTGTTGCCACCTTTTTTGCAGTGAGTGCGTTTTTGTGCTGCTACCTTGGCTAGGTTAAGCCTGTCATGGAAAGCTAACTAATGACATTTGTCATAATCTTCATGTTCTAAATATTTGACATGACTTTAACATGGTTTGCATGTTGTCTTCATTTGAGCAACCTTCTTTAAGCCAAACCACCTCCAGGGGCTTAGACTGAGGCTTTTGGCTGTATTTTGGCTCCTGGTGTAATTTGTTTACTTATTTTTAGCTTCAACCATGTACTGTTTCAGGTACACACTCTGCATGTGCAATAGATTATAAATTATAGCTTTATGTGATTTAAATTTGGAGTTAAATATTTGAATCCACTAAACAAGCCTGTTTAAAATGTTTTACTTTATTAAAAAAACAATATGTTCAGGACTAAAAGAGACTGAAAGAGAATATATTTGTTTTGGGTTATAGATAACCTAAGTGGTGCGGAGGAGGTTGACCAAACTGAGTCACAGGATGTCATCAGGGATAACGATGCAGAAGAAAATGCATCTACTGCAAACTGGAATCCAAATGGGAACAAAAGTCGACCCAAAATCCACAGTAGGAAATTCAGAGAGTAAGAACATTTCCTCACAAAAAAAAAACAGGACAAAAGTTATTCCCATGTCTTTTGAAATAACATTAGACAGTTGATAATATTCCATTTTTATAACTTGGGCGTTTTCATTATTGCATTCACAGCTATTGCAGCCAGATGCTGAGTAAAGATGTAGATGAGTGTGTGACCACATTGCTCAAGGAGCTAGTGAGGTTCCAGGATCGACTTTACCAGAAGGATCCTATGAAGGCAAGAATGAAAAGGCGACTAGTCATGGGTCTCCGGGAGGTCCTAAAGCACCTGAAGCTCAGGAAAGTCAAGTGTGTCATCATCTCTCCCAACTGTGAACGTGTAGAGTCTAAAGGTATGGATAAATGCAGATGTGCAGTGAGAAATATAAAGTCTGATATCACTACTGAAAATTCTGGTTAGGATCTTTGTGGAACAAATATTCATACTGCAGCAGGATAATGACCCAAAACTCACATCACAGGTTTGCAGCTGTTAATGAGACCTCAGAGGGAGTGCTTTCCCACAGTCACCTCCTCTAAACCCCACTGAGCAATTATGGGGGCACTTGAAGATGGAAAGCCATTTGCTAACACCCTAAGATGTTACTTGGAATATTGTGAACTTTTGCTGGGATAACATGGCACATCCCATTTACACAGACGGGTCCATGCCTGCTCAAGTGCATGTAGTTAATACGGGAAAAAGGGGAACATACCAAATACATTCTGAAATATATGTAATTACTTATAATTTACTCAAATTATGTGAGTTACATATTTTGTAGAAGCATTTTCACTGTTGTGTAGTGTGTGAATATTAGATATATAGATATATTTCGAATACTGGCAACCCAGGTAAAACGTTATTAGGTACATCTTGTTTCTACGCTCCTTCGAAATTTTATTTGTTCTGCTAACCAGGAAGATGAATTTAGCTGTTAAACAAATACAGACTGTAGTTTAAAGGGTTGGTATCAAAACTCTAAAACTGGGTACCTGTTATAATAGAATTTCGATTCCACTTTCTCACATTCACATATACGTTCTCACTTAGTCTTATTGGGATACACTTCAAAAGCGCTCCAAAGAAAGTGAAGCACTAAATACAATGTGTGTGGAAAATTGGAAAGTAGGTGCAAAAACATCTAAGACACCAGCATGATATTGAGTTTCAGGAGTGCACTAATTGAGTGTTTGACTGATTGCAGTATCCTATCTCTTTAAAATACGAATTTAAAAGCTTCAAAACCAAATTTGGCGTAGTGTAATGTCATAAATGTAATGCCACTGGACTGCTTTTAAATATGATTACTTTCACTTTGAACCATATTTGTGTGTTTAGTGTAGTAGAGAGTATTTACAACCAATAGTAATGGAGCAATGTTAGCGTTACTTATAATGGGTTTTAAAAAAAAAAAAAATTTCAATTGAAATATTAAATAAAATAGATTCTTTATGCCAAAACATTTGTAGCAGTACCTAACCCCCTAGTATGTAGCGAAACAGATGAACTACTTTCTTAATCCTCCTTACCTTGTTCACTAATAGTCAGAACCATATGGTAATATAGAATCTAAAATCATACACTATATGGAACTGAACTAATAAAATAGACAGTGAGTGTAGAAACTAGCAGATGTATTAAGTCTAATCTAATCGGATCATGTGTGTATGTTGTATATTTGTATAAAGTGTCTCATAAGGTCTGGTGTGTTTTCTCTGCAGGTGGTCTAGATGAGGCTCTCCACACCATCATTGATACGTGTCGGGAGCAAGATATTCCCTTCGTCTTTGCATTGTCAAGGAAGGCTTTGGGACGCTGTGTGAACAAAGCTGTTCCTGTCAGTCTAGTAGGCATCTTCAATTATGATGGAGCACAGGTACCTGAAATACTGTTCTATTTACAGTTGCCCATATCTAATTGAGTAAGGCTCTTGAGTTTAAATGCATTAGCCTACATTCAGTGTGCTTGCTTATTTGACCTTGTGATCTGCAACGAATGCTGTTTCAACAACAGAAGAAAAGTTACAAATTTCTGGGCGCTCTGTGCATGATAAACATTGGGCAGGATCATTAAACACTATGATTAGTACACTGTGATGTCATAACCCACACAGGATTATTATCACAAAATGATCGAGCTGACATCACAGGCCAGAAAGGCCTACGAGGTTATGGTTGCTAATCTGGAAGAAAACTCGCAGGATCAGCTGGAAGCAGAGCATGAGCAGCAGCTGGACACCGAGCCTGTGTCACATACCCCTGCAGTAGAGGAGCCTGAATACAGTAAGATACATTTCTGTAATTATTAGCTCATAATTCAAGTTTCTCGTGGTATTCGATTTTGCCATCAATAAAAGAGGTTCCTTTGTTATTTCTGAAGTGTAAACAACACAAATCAATGCTCATTTCCTTACACGAGTTTACTACATCTGAAGTTCAAAGGATTTTAGTGACTAGAAATATAAATAATAAAATGATATCCTAAAAATCCTAATTAAAATTACAAAAAAAAAACCCAAATAAACTCACACTGTTAAAATAGCAACAATATCAAATATCTGTTTCTTCCATTAACAGTTTTATGCTTTTGTCTCACTGTTGGCTAGGCGTAGACCCTGCTATCAGTTTCAGTCAATCAGTTTGCATTATTTGTTCAATAGTGCTTCACGTATATCTTTAAACATGCCATATATAGTATCTCACTAAACTATGTCTACCCTCACATTTTGGAGCTATCTTTTTAGGTGACAACACTGACGACGTGACACTTTGATACATTATAAAGTAGTCAGTCTACAGCTTTATATAACAGTGTAAATTTGCTGTGCCCTCAAAATAACTCAACACAGCCATTAACGTCTAAACCACTGGCAACAAAAGTGAGTACACCCTTATGTGAAAATGGCAAAATGCCTTAAATATCAATATTTTGTGTTTATATTTTGGATGGATGGAGTTCACTAGAGCTTTACAGGTTCTCACTGGAATCCTCTTCCACTGCTCCATGACAACATCACAGAGCTGGTGGACGTTAGATACCTTGTGCCCCTTTACCTTCTGTTTGAGAATGTCCCACAGATGCTCAATAGGATTTAGGTTGAGAGACATGCTTGACCTTTACACTCAGTTTGTTTATTAAGTCAGTGGTCATGTTAGAGGTGTGTTTAGGGTAGTTATCATGTTTGAATGCTGCCCTGCAGCGCAGTTTCTGAAGGGCGAGGATCATGCTCTGCTTTAGTATGTCACAGTACATGTTGGCATTCATGGTTCCCTCAAGGAACTGTAGCTCCCCACATCCGGTAGCACTCATGCAGCCCCGAACCATGACATTCTCACCACCATACTTGACTGTACGAAATACTAATAATTATCTTCGTGCCACCACACACACTTGACACCATCTGAACCAAATCCGGTAATGCATGTGCTTACTTTGGTTGTCCTAAGCAATCTGTTTGCTGGATTTCTTGTGCATCATCTTTAGAAGAGCCTTCCTTCTTGGACGACAGCCATGCAGACCAGTTTGTAACGGTGTGTGGCTTATGGTCTAAGCCCTGACAGGCTAACACCTAGGCTATAAGAATAATACACTTAGCAACCTATATTGTTTTTGAGGTAGAACACAAAGGTCTAAGTTAAGAAGTATTTAGTGAGTTACGAATGGGTCAGAATACTCTAATGTACAAACCAATGTAAGTAGCACATGCATTAAAGAATGATCTTAAGCACATGGTTAAAAATTGCTTAGCGTTTCGGACATATTGGGAACCTTCAGTGAATTATTTTAGACCTATTATTTTTTATTATTCTACCTATTTAATGTTCATGCTTCTATTTTTTAGTTAAAATTTGGAAGAAAATGCTGGAGAAAGACTACAACCACAAGTTCATAGCTTTTGAGCAGCAGTTCTCTTCAAAGACCATCAGCACAGATTTGGACACAGAACTGAACGACCATGAAGGAAGTTGATATTTTAGTTATTTTATAATTCACTGCTTTCTCTTGTATAGCTTAGCTAATTACCTTGTGTAGTAATTAAACATTTATAGAGATAATGATCATATTTTAATGGATGTAAACATCAGAGGCATTAATCACTACACCAGAGAGAAGAGAGAAGACAAAAGAAATACTTTATCATGAATATCTTTATTGTTTCATCTTTTTGGTAGTCCACTAAATTAAGATATTTCATAATTATGTTAATGTTTAATTATTTTTCTGTTATATGATCATGGTAGTGTACACTGTGTACTTATTCGGTACAATAAAATGGCTTTCAGTCTTTATTTGTGGTAGTTAATCCTGCCTCTAAAGTTCACCAAGATTAGTTATACCATCATTTCCATGGACTTTCCATGGTCTTCTCCCAGACATGATGTCAAGTCAGTTTTATTTCTATAAGGAGTTTTAAAGTGGAGCATTTTATATTCTAAATTATGAAGCCAATCCCAAACTGAGCCGACTTAGGGCAACAGAGGAAATGGAAAAAACCCTATAAGGAAGAAACCTTGGACGGACCAAGATTAAAAAAGGGGACCCATCCTCCTTGGTCAGCTTGGATGGGAGCGTGCATGCGTGCGTGCATGCGTGTCTATTTGTTTGTCTGTCTGTCTGTCTGACTGATATGAATAATGTAATAATGTGCATATTGGCATTATTTAGTCCAGTGCACAGTATGACAGGATCTTGTGTCTTCCTCAGTCTACCCGGGTGAGGGAGTGTGTTATTGCCCTCTGTGGTCTCAGTATGGTAGGGATACTGTGATTTTAGCACATGGACAATGTGCTAACAAACCATTTATTCCATTCTCTTTATGTATGCTTCAGTTCCCCATAGTCTGAGCCCATTTCTAACCACCCCAACCCTGCGATGCAGTTCATCATGCGATGTGATGTGATTGCATATGTGGTAGCTATGGTTACAGGTGGCATTACAGACATCAGGTTGAGCACAGCTTAATTTTTTGTTTGCACTCTAACAAAAAAACTTCTGAGAAATATTATTACATACATAAATTGCAATTGCAAAATGTAATCTTTTAAACTTCTATATACAAATTTCTAACCACACAACTCCGCTCCCAGCATATCATGTGTGTCCTTTGATGAGTAGAAAAAAAATCATATTCAGACAATTGTGGATGATTTTAAATGGTGCATTTGGAGGAATTTGTTGCAAGCAAGGTCCTTTGTTACCCAATAATGAATGTTTACATCATGCCATATTCAAACATTATCGCTGTCCATCTCTCCATGTAAGTTCCAAATGGAACTGGGGTTTGTTGTGATTGAAGTGGCCAAGTTTACCAAGAGAAGCCAAGTTTGAAAGTTGCATGTACAGTTGATGAGCATATGTTCTATATGACCATTATACTATTGCTACAAATCTAATCTAAAAGTGGCCTAATACTTTTTGCACATGGAAATATGACTTTGGCTTCCCAGATAATCACACCAGCAGACAATCCACATTAAATTCAAGACTGAAACACTTAACCACAACTCATCTATACTTAAACCTGCCTGTTGGTTCAAAAACAGAATCTGTATCCACCTCTGAAGACGATACTGTTCCAGGCCATGATAGTCAGGTTTTTTGTTCATGACACCACTGCAAACAATGACGATGCTAGCTCGCTGTTAATGACAGGACACCTAATGGGTGCCATGACAACAAATCACTTGCATATCTACCTTTACATAACTGGAGGCTGAGATTTGAAGGAATCTGATAATTCTATTTGGGTGCATTATTTCTTTTTGTCAGTGAATATAAAGCTCCAAAGTCTTACCACTCAGTGAAAGCCATTTCCAATAAATCGGAGGCTGTTATAGCAGCAAAGGTGAGCTTAAGAAATGAGTTCCAACATTCACATATGGTGTTGATTTTTAGGTATCATATAGGATGCTCAGTATGTTTTGGTCAAAGGGCTACATTTTAAATATTGTAACCTACAAAGTGACCACATACTCTTGGGGATCTTTAGCCCCCTTAACTGGGAGAAAGTTTTCATTCCTGGACTTTTTGTTTCGGTCATCTTGATGACTCCCTTTGTTTGTAAGAATAGGACAGGTATCCTTCTCAAGCATGAGTACAGTGTCACTATAAATCCCACTGACTTTACTGTATTCTTCTTTTTCTGTTGTTTGCATCACTGTGATGTTTATGTAAGGTTTGTCCTGGGAATCCTCTCGGTAGAGGTCCGATTCCTGTTGAGAAACATCATGTGTGCTGAAATCATTAGGCAGCTGGAAAGTGTTTGACGTATCTGAAGCTGCTGTTTCAGAATCAGAATCCCAACAGTCATGTACAAGAACTAGAAATTTCTTATTCAGCAAATCACTTTGAGTAATGCTTAACTCGTCCCAGATCTTCTCAGTTGGTGCAGTGTTGCAATACTGGACTCCATCTGTGTGGTATGAAGAATTCTGGTCTGTCAATTCACATTCGTGATAAGCTTTAGCTTCAGCTTCGTCATCATTCTCACTATTGAGTACGATGAGATACTCAAACTTATCAGGACAAGGTGATATTGGATGGATCTCGTGGAAATTTGGAGCGTGGAATACATTTTCTGACTCTTCTGTCTGTTTGGATAGAAACGGATTATATTAAAGGTTACATTATGCTGAATGAAATGACCATATTGAATGTAATTGCTAATGCATATTGCCACCTAGCGACCGTTATGTGTCAAGACTTGTGTGAGACTTTTGAATGTAGCCGAGGTAAATCCAGCTAGTCACACTGAAGTCACGACGTTTAAATAACCAGCGTGGCACCTACGTAAGCCTGCACCTACACTCTTGTTCACTACTAGTTTGACTTGCGTGAACTGCTGTGTTGGATTGAGGTATGATGGGGTACATTGGATACAATGAACTTCGAGATGATTTAAGCTTTGTGACACGATGTGTTGTCCTGTAGGAAGTAGCCATGAGAAGATATACTTTGGCCATAAAGGGATGAACGTTGTCCTTCAACAGCAATACTAATCATAGGCTGTGACATTGAAACACCCCAAAGTGTGCCAAGACAATATCCCCCACACTATTACACTAGCACCCTCAACTATTGATTCAAGGCAGGATGGATCCACGATTTCATGTTGTTTACTCCAAATTCTGTCCCTAACATTCAAATGTCACAGCGGAAATTGAGACTCATCAGAACAGGAAACGTTTTTCCAGTCTTGTATTGTTCTGTTTTGGTGACAGGAGTGGTACCTGGTGCGGCCACCTGCTCCTGAAGCCTATCTGCTTCAAGCTTTTGACATGTTGTTTGTTTAGAGATGCTTTTCTGCATAACTGGGTTGTAACGAGTTGTTGAGTTGCTGTTGCATTTCTGTCAGCTTTCTATTAGGCCATTGTCCTCTGAACTCTGTTGAACTTTGTTGGTCTGCCTTATCTTGTCTGCGAACCCTAGAGATGGCTGTGTGTGAAAATTTCAGTAGATCAGCAGTTTCTGAAATATTCCCACCACTCCATCTAGCATCAGAAGTTTAAAGTTGCGTCCCATTCTGATGCTCGGTTTACAATCCTAAATGCATTGACTTGGTGCCATGTGATTAATGATTAAGTAGCCGTGTTAATGAGCAGATGAACAGATGTTCATAATAAAGCTAAGCCATATTTGTGAGGACCAGATGTCCCTACGATGATGGGAAAACCTGGAATTTTGTGTTTGTGTTAATATTTTATTCTCTTTCTGTTGTATTTCTGTTGCGTTTTTCTGGTCCTCACCTCTTTAAAAGCTTTTAAACAGTTTTATTTGAACAACCAAAACAGCCAAATACTTGCTTTAGGTTACTGAGATTAAGGTTTGGGTTTGGTGTAGGTGTAGCATTAATTTGCTGCAGTAGTCCTTCATTGTCATTCATGTCAATGAAAGCCCTTCAAAAGGATAGCAAAACAAGTGTGTGTGTGTGTGTGTGTGTGTGTGTGTGTGTGTGTGTGTGTGTGTGTGTGTGTGTGCGTGCGTGCGTGAGTGAGTGAGAGAGTGTGAGTGTGTGTGTGTGTGTGTGTGTGTGTGTGGGT
>JAUZST010054232.1:0-24268 GCA_034779995.1 Parotocinclus haroldoi | reverse complement strand
TATTACACTAATATTGTGTTGTTTCCATAAAGGGCTTAAAACTGAAAAGGAAAACATAATTAATTTTACAAATGCATTTCTATGATAAAGTGATGTATAGTATAGTAAAGTTTATGTATATCCAAATACCTTACTTACCTTTATTAAATTCAAAGAATAGTATATCCATTGAAAGATTTTGAAACGTTTTCTCCTTTATCAGTCCATCACCTGTGCATAATCAGCTAAAAAATTACAAGTCTTGCAAAAGGTACTACAAATAAGAATATATGCTTATGCTTGCTTGCTTTTGTTTGGAATTCTTGCATCAGAAGGAAAGTTACCAAAATGATCAATCAAATCATAATAAGTACTGAAATGCTAAAAGCTATTACATTTCAAAAAAGTCTGTGTTTTGAGGTTTACTTTTTAATTATTAAATTGTCTGTAATGGTGCAGTGGTTAGCACTGTCCCCTCATACCTCCAGACATCCCTGATTTAATTTCCAGAATGCATGAATACTCTCTATTTCTGCTTGGGTTTTCTTCAGCTATTCTGGTGGAAACACTCCAGACTTTTGTTGCCTTGTGGAAATTTAGCCGTTCATAACAAAGAAAACTCGGTAAACTACTTTCCTTTGAAATTCCAAGGATCAAAAAAGGATACTGAGGTTATGGTTAGGGTTAAGTCTAGCATAAATTAGCTACATTAATCATAATAATAATACAATCTTTATTAGTATTAAGTCTCCAAAATGTTTACCAAGAGTGTGCTGCTGGTTAGGATTAGGAACTGGATTAAACAAACAAAATCGTCCATATACAGTAAAATAACTGAAACACTTCCGTTTATCTGAGTTGGCATGATGGGCCTCTCAACTCCATGCACAGGCTCAGGATCGAACCAGGGATCCTGGAGATGTGACATGGCAGTGCTAAACACACCATGCCTCCCATTTTTAAACAGCTACTGTATATGTTGGACAAAAGTGCTAAATAAGCAACAACGATGAGAAAGTATTCCACCAATATTCCTGGCACATAGTGATCACTCCATTTTACTTTAACATGGTTGCTAGAGTTCCAACTTAGATTTAAACTACATTTAAATGGGTTATTTACCATTTGTTTGACACTTATAGTAATTAACAAGTTAAATGTGGAGGTTTTATTTGTTTTGACACAACACAAAGCAGACAGCTGTTCACTGCATTCAAACCTATCCTCAACCATAACTTGGTCACACTGGTCACATATGTTTCAATCTTTAGAGTGACGATTATTTCAAATTTTATTACAAAATCTCATTCAGATTGAGATTTGGGCTTTAACTTGGCCAACCTATAACATTGGAGGTATTGCTTTTGAACCACCCCTCTGTAATTTTGGTAGTATGCTTAAGGTCATTGTCTTGTTTAAAAGTGACCATCCACCTGTTTTCACAGGTCAACTGCAGATTGGAGCATGTTTTCTTTAAGGATTTACCTGCATGTGGCTGCATCTATCTTGCTTTCAACAAAAAGCAGTTTTGCAGTTCCTGCAGATGACATAACCTCCTCATAGCATGCTTCAAGTCAAGCTTCAAGTCAATATTTATTTATATAGTGCTTTTTACAATAAGGCATTGTCTCAAAACAGCCTTATAACATCTTAAGAAGCCAATCCCAAATTGACCAAGTCTAAGGTGACAGTGTAAAGGAACAACTCCCTAAAAGAAATAGGGAAGAAACCTTAAAAGACTCAAAAGGGACCCATCCTACTTGGGTGGCCTAGGCATTAACTAAAATATTTATTTTAGTTTGTATTAATACTCTAATTAGTTAAATGATAACAGTTTAAGAAAATAATGTAAAAGATCTGTCATTCCAGGATATCAAGTCCTCAGCAGGAATTCTTTTGGAGGACTGGAACAGGTACCGGAATATCAGCTTGAAGAGAAAAGAGAAAATGTAGTTGTTAGGGCTCGTGCCGTGAGCCCGTTTTGTTCTTCGCCGCGGTTTATTATTTTCCCTTGCTCCCTTAGCGTTCTGTTTCCGTTTTTCCTGTACGGTGTACATGGCACTTGTTTTCATTTACTGCGGTGATCGCTTGGTTAGTTTTTAGTTATGCATCCGTGTTCAGTTTCGTTAATTACATTTTTGATTATTAAAGCCTAGTGATCACGTTTGTGTTCGCCGGCTCCTTGTTGAATTAATGTTGCATCCTGTCAGCTTTTTTCCCCCTTGTGTGCGTGCTTTTGTTTTTGTTTAGTTTAAGCCCTTTCTGGACTCTGCCACTTGGATTCCCCAGCTGCTAATGGTGCCCGGAAATCGCGGCTGGTTGGGGCTGTCCCCAGATCCTCGGCTGCTAGAGGTCGCCCCTGGATCCCTAAAGAGGCCACCCCTGGATCCACAGCTGTCTGAGGCTGTCCACGGACCCTTGGCACCCAGCCGCTCTGCGTCCCCATGACACTCAAGCCATCCTTCGGACCCCTGGTGCCCAAGCTGTCTGCGGACCTTCGGCACACCGTCCGTCTTTGGGACCCATGGCATGCCATTGCAGAATTCTGGACTCTTGGCTCGTTAACCCGTACCAGACTTTCATATGGGGCTCTTTCTATTTTCAGTTATGCCTGGTGTTTGTGTTTAATAAATCTTTCTTTGTTTCCCTCATTTGTTGTCTGTCTGTGGCTACTGGATTATGGGCTCTGACTTAAACCTTATAGGGATCCTGGGGATTTTGCAAATCCCAGAATTGGTTTTGCGAGATCCTCGGAATGCCCGATCATAACAGTAGTTACTTATAGATTATAATCACAGAGTCTATTAACAAACACTGATGCCATATGCACCATGCAATGACAGCATTAACTGTAGCAGCATAGCTAGAAAGTGGAGAACCACAAGGTAACACAGACATGAGTAATCATGTGAGAAAACATCAAAACACTAACACAGAATCCCAGATCACCATAGTCTAAGATAAGGATGCAAATAATCAGGATCAGGAAGTCCGAAGACCTGCCCAGCCAGATCATCCACCAGACACTCCTGGCCAAAGGTCAAGGGCAGACAGAAAAAAAACAAGAAACAACATATGTTGTGTACTGGAAGCTTTTATGTTGTTTTGTCATAAAGATGTCCAGGCTGAGTTATGCCATTTTCTTTGATTTTCTTTTCTTGAATTTAACGGTGCTCCTTTTATAATTGCGTTGATGTTCTTTTGTAATTTTGTCCTGGATTAGTTTCAAAACTTTGAAAGCTCAAGAGACCAAATTAATGGTGTGTGTGTATGTATTATATTAAACACTGGCACCTTATATATAAATATATAAAAAGCTGTAATTAAGATATATAGTTAGATCATATGATACTTTGATAAGGGATTTTTGACGGCAGTTAATTGAATTACATGTATGCCCAAATAAAAAAAAGTTGTTATAACATGGGAAATGCAAATAAAAAAAATCTGTAAGTCTGTAAAAGTCTGTAATACATTTTCTTGGACTTTTATATATTGCAGCCAGTATGAACCAGACATGCTTAAAATCATGGGTCTTTTGTGAACAGTGAACTTGAGACTGTGGTGGCCTAGCGGTTAAGGTACTGGACTATTGACCAGCAAAGTCCAAATCCCACCTCCCCCAAATGTGTCCACAGTTATTCTGAATATTCTGAAAGCTTTTTATTTATATACTGCACTGGCACATCAATTATATTCATGTTTATAAGATGTTTAATATCTTTCTTGAAATCATTTTGTAACACAAACCATATACCGCGCACAAAAATTAAATGATATGTTTTTGATCAGTGTATATGAAAATAAGATTTATTTGTAGCGTAATAATAATAATAACAATATACACCCAAGTAGAACATATCAAGTTATGCATCAGCATTCTTGCTTATTTATTCCAAAAATAATATACTTAAAATATGTAAACACATTTAAGAGGTCATACATTTCCAATTCATGTTTGATCTCTCAGGCTGGAATAGGAATTAGTACAGTACACAGCTTTATATTATTGATGTGTAGAATACCTTAAAAATAAAATTCTACATTTGTTTTATATTAAGTACATCTAAATTGATAGACATTACAGTACTTCTTAGGGTCATATAGCATCTACTGATTTAATTAGTAGCATGTTGTAGCATCTGTGACCTCCATTTAGAGCATGATGTCAATAGGTGCAGCTCAGGACAATTGTTTTTTATTTTGTCTTTTAAAAGTCTGGCAATTTGTATTATGAATGCCAACTCTGTCCTGTAGCTTTTTTTGTGAACTGGTATAGATGTACATTTTTAAATGTACAGATTGCGATTCGGGTGAGGTTAATCAATGAAAATTTACAAAAATAATGTTCAGATTTCAACTACAATTCAACTTCAGTTAAATTAAAATCAGTTAACATTATATTACTTTCTGGGGTTTTTTCCAGAATGCTTTACCAGAAGTAATTATACACTTTGCAATGTCCTCACGTTGAAAATAAAAAATCTGAAAATAATACATAGTCCCATACCTACTCATGATGTTCGAGTTGTCAGTCATTTTGATTAATTTAATTCTCTGTTTAATTATAGGCACCAACTGCTCCATCATCCTCTCTTTTAGAAGTAACAACGTCTCTCCATCAATTTGATGTTCTGCAGTAAAAGATTAGGAAAATTACAGGGCATATGTTTGGTCATACAACAAATAATTAAATTAAACATATTTCAGACTTACACCTTTCGTTGAATTGTGTAAAAATAAAGTGTATGGTTACAACTACTGCTACAAAGAGGAAAAGAGAACTAAATGTAATCTAATGTCAAAACAAAGATGCATATCTTTCCATCTGATTGCCTGTGTCCATCCATGCAATGGGAGCCAATATCCTCACCAATTTTAATAGCAGTCCACCTGTTGGTATTCTCAATAATATATGAGTGGAGGTGAGTGTAAAACTAGGACGGAGTAATTATTTTCCCCCACAAAAGCCAGAATTGATTGACACAACATATTCCCCACAGTTTTGTAAACACTGGTATATCCTCTGCATGGACTGTGTTGAAAATAATGCAGTATGACACTTGGTATGTCACATTGTTTACGTAGATCTAAGTTGTTTTAGTGACAGTGAAAGTGGACAGTGATTTTTGTCACAGAGTCACAGAGGCCATAGTACTATCCACGTATGCAGTATTGCTTCCAGCATTGGCTAAACTGATGGCACCTGACAATTATAACGGTGTTTTGCTTTAAAATGGAATGTACCAAAGGACCATAAGATATGATTAATTAGTATAGTATTAGTATCAACTTGGATAGTGTAAGTGAATCATGTAATGAATATTTAGGGTGATATTTTTTAGGAAAAGACAGATGAAAGAGTAATAGAAGTTATGTTATCTTCTCTGTTAAATATGAACACAAGCTGTCATACACTGGAGTTTGCTGTGCAATCATGCATGGATGTAACTGAACAGAGTCGAATTCTCTATTGCACCACCACTCAAACATACTTTTTTGAGAGCTCTGTATGACACGTACAGGTTTTACGACACATCATTACATCATCCTATAGGGGAAGTTTCCAGGCTCATAATTTAAGTCACTTAGTGAGAATTTTTTTTTTATTTTAAGCCACAGGGACACAAACTAAGGACCAATTGTATGATTCCCTCATAGAAATCATGCATAATGTCTGGTGGAAACAGATACACTATTGGTGAAGGCACATTATGCAGTTTTGAAATGTGCCTTCTTATTCCATAGGCTGATGCATTTGTGGGGTCCTTTTAAATGCCTTAATATAAAATAATTTATGTTGCCATAAGTTGCCATTCAGAAACTACAACCTTCTGGATAAAAATGTTCTAGTGAGACCTGACAAAGCATGAGCAGACAAGATATCAGGTGGCACAGATGCTACTGTTCCTCAAAATAACTTAGAATCTCCATCACTTGACATCAATACCGATGTTTCCAATCTCTGCTTCTCTTTGAGCCAAGTGGATTGACCATTTCAAACTCATCCACATAAAATACAGACATAAACCGTGCAAGCTCATTAATCGGTTTCATTTGAACATTTCAAAATTCAAATTTAAGTCAATTTTTCTGTTGGGCAGCCCATACTTCTGCATTCCTTGCAAACCTTTGCAGCAACGTAAGTAAGGGAAGGTATTGAAATGATCTTATTTTTCCATTTTCTTTCTGTGCAAGACTTACATCCACTGCTAATACCATGTCCATTTTCTCTACAGAGTATTTTTCCAGCATCCATTCAGTACTTATGCCTTTATGCAATTCCACAAAACCATTTAATTATCCAACAAACCCTTGAGGTCATCATCTTATTCAATGATATTTTTTGCCACATGGAATTTAATGGCATCTTTCTATTCTGTAATGAATGTGTCACATATTGTCTGAAGGTCTTCAATAAAGCTATGCTATACTACTGGTGGCAATACATGCTTCTTATGGACTTTTGAGAATAATAGGTGTGACGGTCTTTGTCGTCGTTATTATGAACTGCTAGATCGAGTGCATGTGGTCAAGAACTTAACAGGTCAGACTCGGGATATGGTCTCTCTTTCTGCATTTTATTTTACACATGCACAAGCTGTTATTTCAGCTTACTCCTGCAACTGCACATAGCTCTCCAGGAGTGCTTACAGTGCCACTCAAATTACTTGTACACTATTGTTAATTTTAAAGGAATTTTCTCTTAAAAAGAAAATAACAATAAAATGAAATACACGTCCAGGAATTACAACTAACATTTGTGATCGTATAGTGGATGAATATTACTATAAAAATACAATTTTTTAAATTAGAAACATCACTGAACAGACTCAGATAACTGAGTATATCTGAACAGATAAGTAGTATAACTTATTTTGATGTATTGGGATTATAACATACTTGCACAGACACATGCACAAGCTGTTATTTCAGCTTACTCTTGCAGCTGCACACAGCTCTATAAAAGTATGAGAGGAGAAAATGACATCTAAAAGCCTAAGTGGTAAAGCGCATTTCTTAGTACATTCTCTACCATGAAGCAATTAACGCCAAAATAAATGCTACTGTCTTCTGAGAAAACATGTGCACGTTCGTAGGGATTTACAGTGATAAAATCAGTAAAATTAGCTTATGCTCATCCAAATCACACATACAAAGTGTTACCACAGGTATTACATAGCGCATACTCATCAATTCACGTTGCGAATACATATTTAGTGCATTTATTTACTGACCGAGCTTTTTCCAACACTGCTTACCTCCACGAGTGCTTACAGCACCACTAAAGGTAAGCAAGCCACATGGGGTAGAAAAATAGAGAAAACCGAAAAGGTGTGGCAGTTGCATGCATGTGTTGCTAGGAATTGTAGTCCCAAACTCCATAACCAAACACCATTTACATATATACATTTGCATAAAAATTACATCACCTTTAACATAAATTGCTGCTTTAAATAATACAGAATTTTTGGGAGAATTCACAAAATAAGGGTTATTTTGTGTTATAAATATCGTTTAGTTTAACTCTGTTAAATAGGCAAAGGTTCTTTTATAAACAGTTAACTAATTATTTAGGGGAAATGTCTCTACACTGTGCTTTGCTTTTAGTAGGTATTCCACACTGTCATTATTGTCACCCCCACGGACTGCCCGCGCAACCAGACCCAGCCTACCACATGCACACCTTCTCCAGCCTTCTAAATACACACACTTGTAATTCATTTTCCCTCATCAGCACACACCCTTCTTATACCGCACACCGCCACTCTCACTCTGCTAAGCAACTTGGTTCCCTTGTTCGCTATGCACTCCTATTGCGCTCATTTACTATTGTTATCGCCACTCACCGTGTTTCGACCTTCGCTAGTTTCTTCGTCTTCATCCTCGCTTGTTCCCTTGGTTATTGTTCACCTGTGTTGTGTTTGACCTCGGACTGTCGACCACGAGTTTTGGCTGCCATTATTCAATAAAAGCCTGAATGCTGCATTTGAGTCCGCTACCTGGTTGCTAGCATAACAATTATTTTCTATGACATCAATGTCTAAAGCATTGTAGGGACTACCCAAAGATGGTTGCTTCTTAAACAATTCCTTATGTTTCCATTATACATGACACTGGTATGAGGAGTAACATTTCCTTTTCAAGCTACATGTTCACAGAAGGTGTAATTCCTGCAATTAGACAAATAGATCCCATACTTGAATTGTTCTATGCATCTTCAAAAGAATTTATAAAAAAAATTATCTATTGTGCAGCAAATACACCTTCTGTCAACATGCAGCTTTAAAGGAATTTAAACAGATGATAAATGAAAAATAAATACAAATATATAAACTATAAACAAGATCAATACATGTAATTGTAATAGTTTAATAAGTTTAACTAGCATGTTGACAGTCAATTAACATTAAGCAAATAGGTAAAATATTGGACAAGTAAAAAATCAAAATCATAAATCAACTTATAAAGTACTCACATTTGGATATGCTCTCATTGTCTGGCAGCAAGATTTACAAAATGCCAAAACATATGAATGCTGTGAAAGAGTCTGCAGTTGCTTCCCAATAAAAGGTTTTGAGAAAAAGGAATTTTAGTAGGCCCATAGACTTAGGCTAAGATTTTAACAGTGACATACAGCTATGAATATGCAAATCATATACACATTCATAATAAACACAAAATGTATTTAAATCGGTATCTAATATTTAAATATAGGCAGATACTCAGTATTTATTCTAAACAGGTGAAGATTTAGCCTAAAGAAAAGTAGGTTAGTAGCCATTAATTTCTGTTGCCAAGCAACCAGTTCTCAGTTCTGCTCACGAGGATCAGTTGCGCACAGCAGAGTCAGTGTTGTTGTTACATAGAAGCTGTCTCCACTGAGTGCTGTGCTACACACAAGTTTATTTAAGGGCATTGTATTCAATATTTTTACATTACTTATTTGTGTTATAATTGTTTTATAAATGATTGTGTTTAAATATATTAATCAATTCATAAACATCTTAAAAACAAGATATTCATTCAATCATTAGAGTCTCAAGTGGGACTCGAAGATACAACCCCTTGACTGTGTGACACTATTGTACTATTCAGCATGGGTTGGGAGCATGGTTCATGTAAGAACTTTATTGATTAACAAAAGTTAGGGGTGCACCCTAGCTCTACACTCCATTGTTTTTGTGTACCTGTTGTATGTGTGTGTTCATTCCCAGTGGAATCGACAATGGCGGCATCTTGCAACAACAGTGAGGTTCTGCAGGACACACGCAGTGGGTGAACAGGGAATATACGATAGGGCTCAGCACAGAGCCTTGTGGAAAACCAGTGTTCAGGGTGATGAAGGAAGAGATGATATTGCCTAACTTAACAGTCTGGGATCTGCCAGTCAGGAAATCTAAAATCCAGTTTCAGAGGAATTAGCTGATACCAAGATGTCAGAGTTTAGTAATCAGCTTGGAATCATAGTGTTAAATGCTGAACTAAAGTCAATGAATAGCATTCTTACATAAGAGTTGTCACAGTCCACAGTTATTTCAGCTCTGAAAGAACTAGTCTTTGAACACCACTTGGATATGATGCTGGTAAGCGCGACAGGGCGGAAGTGATTCAGGGCTAAGGCAGTAGAATGTTTTGGCACTGACACAATGGTGCTGGTCCTGAAGCTAGTTGGAACAGCTGCTTGTGCCAGTGACAGGTTGAAAATGTTTGTAAAGACCCCAGACAGCTGCTTTATGCAGGCTCTAAGCACACAACATGGTACACCATCAGGAGCAGATGCTTGCCTTTACAACAAACGTGCATTCGCCTGCCACAGAGTCTGGTAGGCATCCTTCAGTGAATGATTGCTCACCATACTGCAAAGTTGCTTTGAAGGTGACTGTTGGTAGGGGACACCACATATGCTGGTGGTCAGAGGAGCTGAAGTGTTCTTTAATCCGCAGTTTGTACGGGTATTTAGCCTTGGCGATGCCTCATTTTAAGTTGTCTCTGGCAGAGCCTAATGCCTCCTGCACTGCAAACATTCGAAATTACAGAGATGCCATTTTATCTCATTAAGGTGAAAGAAGGTAAACCTAATGCAAGACAAAATTATGTTTTGTGATTAACTAATTTCAAATGTTAGACATAAAATGATTCACCTAAACCAATTAAATTGTGTTAACGCATATCGTTAAGTCATATTAATGTTATGCTAGCAAGTTTTGGTTGGCCTAAATTGGTGATTTCTTTTTGCTGTTTTTGTGAAAAATATGTTTTAGTTTCATGTTCAAATCGCTGTTGTGCACTTCTAGTACAATTAATAGCTCAGTAATTACTCAGCTGTCAGTAGTTATTGAAATTGATTGGAAGTCTGGCCCAAGAACCTGTAGGCTAATTAACTTTAGCAAACAGAGGTAAGAAATTTGCGACTGGAACTTTAATAGTTTAATAGGTATTTATTGTGTATTAATTTTGTGTTTTTGTAGCTGCTTTTGAGTACATTGACAGGGATATTGAGATGAGTAAGGATTAAATTAACTGTTACCAAACCAGTGACTGGGCTCGCGCATGGGCTTCTGTTCATGCCACTTTGGATAGCCCTGTGCGTTATACATGTGGTTAAAAATTCCGGCCGTGTGGAGATGTGGAAGGTGTTATTTTTTCATAACTGTGATGCGTTCAGAAAGCCTAAATTCTGTTGATTCCAACCTAGCATTAAATACAAAGTAAGAGGGCAGGGTGGACAGAGAACTCATTGGACTACGACTTGGAGTCGTACTGATGTTGGACAGCTTATGATTTAGGAAGAGAATTATGCCAAAAAGGATTCAACTTTTAATAAATGCATTAAATTATTGTATATTTTGTAATGTATTGTAAATATTCCCTCATGCATTAGTAAAAATGTTATTGCATTTTTGGAGAATTTGTAATGCTAGAATATATGCATTCATGCAGTACGCTTCAGATATGTGGCAAAAGTTTGAGCGCATGCATCTTGCGGCACATGTAAATATCAGGCTGTGTTGTGCTGCTCCTGCTCATTCATTCAGTATTCATTGAATACTCATGTTACGTTCATTTTAGAACAGAGGCTATCTTGGCACTCAGCTCTTTTCGTATGTACATTAAAAGGTATAAAGGCAACAGTGATAAATACTCACTGTATGAAAGCACCACCTTTATAATTCGCTCCATAGTGTTGTTGGGCTAAACGTTATTTGGTTCAGTATTGCCACGGCAGAACCATGATCAACTCATCAACACAGATTAGAATTTCTTATCTGTCCTTAATATTAATGGATTAAAAAATATATAGAATATTTTTTATATCTGCTCAGTTGACAGTTTATTAGGTCAGTAGTAGTAGTTCCACAAAAATTCTTTCACCTTACTTCAGTTGAGTGTGTACCCCAGTCAGAAATTAGTCAGTGCTACTCCTAGAAGGAATTTGCCTCCGTATGTTGATCTGTACTGACTTGTGCTCTCTTCTTAGACTGCTATGGCTGGTTCGACATCTGTAAGACTAAAGGTGATTTTGGGAGAGAACAACACTGAAAAACTGACTTTCACCAAGCGGCATACGAGAGTAACTAATTGATTTTCTCAGCATGATAAAGACTACTTTTGAGTTAAGAGGAAACATCTGACTTCGGACTGAGATTTTGGGCAATCTAAATTTTACTACTGAACTTCAGGATTTGGGGACAATCAAGGTGATCCACCAACAAACAAATTCACTTTTGAACAGTGAGACTACATCATCATATTCTGTTTCACTTGATTGACTTCAGTTGACACAATAACCCTTTCATCCCCCAAATCTGTATCATCACAAAAACAACAGTGGCCAATTCCCCAATTTTTATATGATTTGGATTTGCAACTACAGAAAGGAAATTCAGAGTACCATGTGAGCCAGAAAATGTCTGTCAGCTACTGAATCAAGTCTGATATTTTTAACAAATTTACCAGTTAAAGGCTTACCCAGAGGATGCACATTTCTGCATAGTTGCAGAGGCCTTAGTAAAGAAGCACCCATGTTTAAAAGAACATGGCTCCTTCAATGGCTGCTACGGTTGGAAACAGTGACTAAAATACAAAATGGGAAACTACAGGACTCAACTTAAATTACAGGGGTGTCCAGAGATGTCAGTAAATTCTCTAAAATCCAAAGCTACTACAGATACTTTAGCTGCTAAAAACGTGAAGAGGCCAAAACAAGCTGAAGCAAACTTTTATCCATCCTTTCCCATTGGAGAGACTCTGGAAAGCCTTAAAAAAAGAGGTGTGAGCTTTTGACAGAAAAAAATGAAAGGGTCACTGCAGGCAAAATGTGTGTTGTATGTTTGCCTACAGACGACAGGAAGTGTTGAACCAAGTATTAATGACTTTAAGGAAATATGGCCTGCACTGTTCCAGCATAAAGAGGTAATAATGTAACACTTGTAATTACTGATACTGTTTTCATATTTGTTATAATTGTTGGTGTACTGTCAATTTGGTCAGGCACAAGCATGCTTAAATGGTTATTTGGTTAAAACTATAGTTAAATTTATGTAAAAAGGCCAGTGTTTTTTTTGTTTAATTCGGAAGACTATAAACACTGTAATTTAATTTTCAGGGAGGTAGCCTGGGTGCATGCGATCTCATCGTGACACCAAGTCAGCTTATCAGAGTCATCCATGCGAAAGGAGGAGCAGCATGCCAAAAGACTGCTGATATAATGAACGCTTTGGACCAGGTTACTCTGTGCCATTAAAGTAGACTTTGAATTTCTGTTATAACAGAAAGGGGTGTCTAAGTTTATCTATATCCTTATAGAAACATTAGAAAAGGTATTCTTGACTGTCTTTCATATGCAGGGCATGTTTTCAGCTAATCCAAAGGTAACCTAAAACTACTATCTTTCTACTCTCCCAACAGAAGAAATTATAAAAGTGACCCTGTCATGCAACCCTACAACCTGCTCACTGGATCCGCTTCCTTCCACTGTGTTTCAGGCAATCTCACCTGCCACCCTACCATTCATCAGCTTCCTCATCAACAACTTGTTTTTATCTGGTCATGTGCCCTCAGCTTTCAACACTGCAAGGATAACATCTTTACTGAAGAAACCCACTATAGATCCTTCGGATCTCTAAAATTACAGACCAGTGTCACTTCTCACTTTTCTATCTAAAGTCTTAGAATGCATTGTCTACAGCCAACTATCTCTTTATCTGTCCCAGAACAGCCTTCAAGAACCGAACCAGTCAGGCTTTAAAGCTGCACACTCTACAGAGACAGCCCTCCTGGCTGTCACTGAAAAACTGCATGTGGCTAGATCTGCCAAACTGTCATCTGTCATTTTACTAGATCTTTCAGCAGTGTTTGGCACAGTCAACCATGAGACTCTTCTGTCCATCCCCTTGAGTCTTGAAATCCAGGGAACAGCTTGGCAGTGGTTTGCTTCCTTCTTAGCTGACAGGTCATATCAGGTATCGTGTAGAGGATCCATATCCTCATCCTGCAAACGGACCACTGGTGACCCACAAGTCTCAGTCCTTGGTCCTCGTTTGTTCTCCCTCTATATTCGCTCTCTTGGTGAGGTTATATCCTCACATGGCTTTTCATATCACTGCTATGCTGATGACACCATACTAATTCTCTCCTTCCCTCCCTCAGACACCCAGGTTTCTGCCAAGATCTCAGATCACCACCTTAAGCTAAATCCTGGCAAGTCAGAAGTATTACTCTTCTCAGGTGACTCTTGTCCTCATCAAGAACTTGTCCTCTCAGTTGACAAGGCCAGGATCTCCCCTTCTGTCGTGGCTCGCAACCTGGGAGTGACTGTTCTTTTTTTTCCCACATTGCTAATGTCTCTCGGTCGTGTCGCATCCTTCTTTTCAACATCAGAAGGATCTGTCCATTTCTTTCTACAGAGGCAACACTGATTCTGGTTCAGTCCCTTGTCATTTCAAGACAGGGCTTCCTCTGGCCGCTGTCTGATCCTTACAGCTGATCCAGAATTCAGCTGCAAGACTTGTGTTTAATGTCCCCAAGTTTACACACTACACCACTGCTCCGATCTCTCCACTGACTCCCTGGAGCTGCTTGTATCAGATTTAAGACTTGGATGCTTGCTTACAAAGCTAAAAATGGGCCTATTTGCATCACACAATGATCTATTTCAAGCATTTCTTTCTTTAAATGTTGACGTTATGGCTTACAGACATTGGAAACCCAAAATTGATTATCTCAGAAAATTAGAATATTCAACACAAAACACCTGTGAAGGCTTCCTAAGCGTTTAAAATGGTCCCTTGGCCATTGACACACCCCACAAGGAGGGTTTTCCACAAAAGTTACAGAGTACTGTGTCAAAGTATATTCATAAAGTTGAATGGAAGGAAAACGTTTGGTGGAATAAGCTGCACAAAGAACAGGGATAGCCTTGAAAGGATTGTTAGGAAAGGGCAATGCAATAAGTTTGGGGGAGATTCACAAGGAGTGGACTGCTGCAGGCAGTCATTGCTTCAAAAGCCGCCACACACAGACGTATCCAGGACATGTCATATTTCTTGTGTTAAGCCACCCATGATCAAAAGACAATGCCAGAAGCATCTTACCTGGGCCAAGGAGAAAAAGAACTGGACTGCTGCTCAGTGGCCCAAGGTCTTATTTTCAGATGAAAGTAAATTTTGCATTTCATTTGAAAATCAAGGTCTCAGAGTCTGGAGGAAAAGTGGAGAGACACACAATCCAAGCTACTTGAGGTTTAGTGTGAAGTTTCCACAAATAGTGATGGTCCAGTGATGGTTTGGGGAGCATCTGCTGGTGTAGGTCCTATGTGTTATATCAAGTCCAAAGTCAGCGTAGCTGTCTACCAGGAAACTTTATACTTCATGCTTCCCTCTGCCGACAAACTTTTTTGTTGATGCAAATTTCATTTTCCAGCAGGACTTGTCACCTGTTCACATTGCCAAAAGTACCAATACCTGGTTTAATAGCCACATTATCATTGTGCTTGACTGCCCAGCAAACTCACCTGACCTGAACCCCATAGAGAATCTATGGTGTATATATGTGTAGAGAAACCAGACCCAACAATGCAGAGAAGCTGAAGGCTGCTATCACAGCAAACTGGGCTTCCACCAGGAGGTGGTGGACCGACTGTGTAGGCGTGGGTACCATCTACCTCCATGGGGGGAGGCTCGATGGTTGGTGAATCTGCCAGTGGATTAGAGAGAGACATAAAAGACCGGGTGAGAGTGCATATGAGACGGCAGGGAAAGACTGTATGTGACAGCATTTAGTTTCTTAACTATCTTAAAAGGCCCAATAAATCAAGACCTCCCCTGGAGGCGGAGGTCGTGGTTGGAGAGCCACACCCAGTCGCCTGGCTGATAAGTGAGTTCCAGACTCTTCCATCAGTCTGCCTGGGCCCGGTACCTTTGCCCCCAAACGTTCTCACTCCTACAGAACCAGTTGTCCACAGCGGGGGCGTCCGAGGGTGTAGGATCCCAAAGAGCAAAGGGAGACTGGTTTCGGCTCATTGAGGAAGCGGGACCAGTCTGATGGTTCTCTAAGCAGTAGAGGCACAGAAACTTACACAGCTCCTGGTTAACTCTTTCACACTGGCTGTTGAATTCAGAGTGGTAACCCGATGTGAGGCTGGCCGAGACTTCTAGTTTGTCCAGAAAGGTCGCCCAGACGGCCGAGGTGAACTAAGGCCCCCTGTCTATGTGGATGAAGTTGGGGAAAACTCTGCTGAAGAGTGGCTCAGTTGGGAGTTTGTGGAAGGGGATAAATTTCACTTCCCTGTAAAAACAATCCACAAAGATGAGAACCGTGGTGAAGCCCTGGGAAGGGATGAGGTCCATGATAAAATGTAAAGCTAGGTGGTACCAGGGTCGCTGAGGGATCGGCAGAGGGAGGAGTTGGCCCTCTGGGAGGGTACGAGATGTCTTGCATTGCGCACAGACTGGACATGCAGCAAAGAACTTGTGGACATCCATGTGCATGGATTTCCACCAAAACCTTGGGGTCAGCAGCTGAAGAGTGTGTCGGTGGCTGAAACAGGGAGAGATGTGGGCCCAAGTGAGCAGCCGATCGCGAAAGTCCAGAGGGATGTACTTTCTTTCCGTGGGACACCCAGGCAGTGGGCGTGACCTGGCGAGGGTCTCCTCCATATCTTGCTCAAGATGCCATTGTACCGCCCCGATGAAGCAGAAGGGTGGCAGGATGCTTTCTGGGGTTTTGGGAACCTCTGAGGAGGGCTCGAGGCATCCGCCTTGGCATTTTTTGGCTGTTGGGTGATAGGAGATAACCAATTCAAAGCGAGCGAAACATGCATTGGGTTAAGTGATTAAACTGGTCACATTATTTTCAGGGGTACCTTCATTTTTGTCTAGGCCTGTTTCACAAGATTTCATTTGTACATTTTCATATAATTTTTATGAATTATTACTTTTGTCAGATTTGAGTTATTTTTGTGATCAATGTGGGTTTTTCTTTTATTAACCGAGGGGTACCAACAATTCTGCACACGTGTATTTGTACAACCTGTCAAAATCTGTCAAAATGATAAAAAGTTTAATAAACATATTTAATTATATAACAACGCATAACAGAATGTGAACATGCTTGTGTTTGCTTTTGTTGTATTATTTGGACATGCAGACTTACCCTGTCTGTCTGTTGTTAGGTCTGGCACTTTTTGCAGTAATATTTTATTATTTAGCATTCATTACAGAGTAGTCTCCCATTTGTTTCTCCTTTATTATGAAATGGAGAGCAGGGATACAGATGCTTGTCTAGACAAGGGATTGTTTGATGTGTGGCTTTTGGATGTATCCCAGTAAAGAGGACTGAAATGATCTATAACCCTGTTTGGCTGAGAGCTCTGTGTTTGCAGGGCCTAATGCAGACCCAGTGATGAAAGTGTTGACTTGTACAGTATGTAAGATTTTCTGAAAAGAGAGGTGTAAAGAGAGACTTTTATATGCAGTACGCATGCTAAGCTGTATTTTGTTTATCACTTTATGGTGCTTTGCCTTGAGCGCTGTTGAGATATAGCCCCTCAAGCCATGGAACAGTGGGCAGTGCAGGAACTAATCTGTTTGAAGCACGCACTCCCTCTCCCTGGGACACGTTTCGTGCTATGCCTGTGTGAGCTGCTCTAATGCAGTCAGATCACATTTAGGGTCTGAAAGTAGAAGGAGATAATAACAAGCTTTTTATGCACACACACTGACAACACACAGTGTCAGTTAAGGACACTGTCGGTAATCAACAGCTCTTAGTGTTATAAGAAATTCATACACATGTAGTCTTCACTAAAATAATTTGGCACATGTGGTAAAAACAAAGCTTCCTGTTTTATTCCTGCTTGCCCTGATTAGGGTTTCAGGGGAAAAATTAGCAGAGACCTCATCTCAGCTTATTTGGCTACAGGAATGCATTTGCTTATTTATTGCGGATCCGGAGGCAGATCTGAAGTGCTGATTCACACTCAAGAGTTGCCATGGTAGTGTGAAGCCATACTCGCATCACCATACCCTCAGGGTGAGGGGGTGGGATGAGCAGTGGATTATTATTATTGGTACTCAAACTGGCTGTTCTAAACAGAGCAGTTTTGACATGGTGTTTTGTGTGGTATTTTGAGCAACGCATATCACAGACAACACAGACTCCATAGAACTGTGTTAATCTATAGAACAAGGTGGAATGACACCTTGAATAAAAATAAGCTACAACCATAGACAGGGTGCCAATCTGTCGTAAGGTACATACATTTACACACACATTGGGAGGAAACCAGAGTACCCAGAGAAAACCCACTTAAGCATGAGAAGAACATGCAGACTCCACACAGGTGGAGCCCAGTGTGAGCATCGAACCAATAATCTCTAAGCTATGAGGCAGCAGTGCTAATCATATGGTCATTGTACCATTGTGGTGACCTAAGACCTTTGCACAGTATTGTGTCATTGTGTTTATAAGTCATTGAAATATATGAGTCTTAACAAAATATTATCAGAGCTGGTACTATTTAACCATCCATGTAGGCATATTTTGCATAAGCTTGATTTAGATGTTCAGTAAACCATTTTGTGCAGATCTGGAAAATTGTTTGGTTCTTTGCTGGAAAATATAATGACAGCCCTTTTTAGTTTCTTGGAAGTGGCAGACAAAGTTTGTTTTAAAATGGCATAAAAGATGGCATTTGCCAACAGCCCCACACACCATGGACCCTACAGCATACTGAACAGTGTGCATCAGATTCTGTAGTCACCCTCTTTTATGCCAAACCACCTTAAGTGTTTTTTGCTAAAAAGCTACAGTTTTTACTCATATGACAGAAGTACTACACATGATGGGGTTTTGACTTTGTCGGTACAGACTTTTAAATATCTTGCTTGTAAATTACATATTATATAGCATAGCATTTATCGGATACTGTATATAGTGTATTGGTAATGACTAAATAGTCATTTACAGTATTGTTGTTACCTTGTCCCATCCCCAGCTGTGATGTGTTTGGATATTCGCAACTATCCTATATTTCATACACAACAGAGCACAGATCAAACATGCGCCATATTTTTAGTTATTAGGAGCCACTTGAACAATGGAAATTATAACATGCCTGCCAAAGGGCTCACGCCAGTGTTTTCGCTACTGTTTAGCCAACTCATCTTGCTGTGCTCTGGTTTGTTTTTCTGTGCACTGATTCATCTTGCTGATCTTTGCTGTAACTCTATTTTAGTATATGTACAACACTAATTAAAAAAAAATTAAATGCTAAACAAATGCATTTAAAATGTTATTTACTTTAATTATTAGACAATTAGATAAAAAAGATATTAAATAAGAAAATAAGATGTTTCTATTTTGTCAGCTTCATTTGATAATAATCAAAATCTATTCCTGCATTTTAGGCCTTCAATATGTTTCAAAAAAGTTGTGATGTTGCGATTTAGAGCTAGCAATGGGGTAAATAATGATATGATTTCAAACAAGTGATTGTAATCATGATTTGGTACAAAAGCAGTGTTTACATAAAGTGCCTGAGGAACAAAGATGGGTAGAAAATATCCAGTTTGCCAACAAAAGCATACAAAATTTAAAGAAAACTGGAAAGAATTTGAAACTTCTTTCTCGACAGTCTATCATTAACTATTCAAGGAATCTGGAAAAAATTTAGTGCATAAAGGCTGATGCTGTCTAAACTGAAGGACTATCTTTCATCAATACCACATCAGCAGGAGATTTCTTTGGCAAACCTTTGTCAAGCACTACAATATGGAGTTACATTCACAAGTTCCGCTTAAAATATTATTGTGTAAAAAAGGATACTTTATGTCCAGAAGTGGTGCTGACTCCTCTGGGCTAGGAAGCATTTGTGATGGACTGTCACACTGTGTAAATGTGTATTATGAAGAATTTAGCATATTGTGTGCTCTAGATCAGAAGATCAAAAGGACCATCCAGACTGTTATCCAACACATTCTCAAGTACAAGTTATCAGACTACTAACAAGTCCAATAGCCAGGGTCTTTCATGTTATAGAGCTGTGTCAATACCTTTAGCAAAGGTAATGTACACGTCAAAGGTAATTTACACATTAATTAGTTCAAGACATCACTAGACAATGCAAAACTAGCCAGATCAGAACATTTTAGGACTGAAATCTGCAAATCAATTACAAATGTTTGTTTGAGGGGCATTGTTGCTAAACATTTCAGTATTTAATAAAAACACTGGACATTCTCTGTCCATCCATTCTCCTTTCTTGAATAATGCAAAATTCACCTGTTGACATCACCTGTTTGAATTAAGATTTAAGTTTTTTTACCTCATAACTTCAATTTGCCCTTTCCCTTGTGGAATGAGTTGCTTGCCTGAAATGAAATATCTCAGGTTCATACTGTCCGGAATAAAATAAAAAGTAAAAAAATATGGGTGTATACACAACTATACATTGTCTGAAGGGTCCCTATGCAGCACATACTTGTACAGACAATATAAAATGGTTCTAGTTTCAGTTGCCTTAGCAAACACCAATTTGAATTGTATAAAGTGTATATTTTGCTTATTCCTTATTTAAGTTTTACTGGTAACTACACTTTACAATGACCACTAAATTACAAACTGAAGTACATTTGTTTCTCTTCATATTTTGTAATCATTATAGAGCAGAGTATATGGGATTACTAAGGATGTAGTAAAACAGAACTATAAAGTACAGTGAACATAAAAAAATAGAGTATAAATGGAAAAATGCTTCAGTTGAATTTTGCTTCTAAGAATATTTGAGGTTGCAACTAATTGTGGCACACGATTTTCTATTTAAAAAAAACATTTTTCTAATGTACAATATGTACTTTTGATAGAAGCTTTGATTTTTCTAAAGTATTTAAGCATGAGATTTAGCTAATTCACTAAAAGATACATTACATATAACTTGAACTTATCAGAGGTGCCACTAATTATTGTACATTTTTTAGTTATTGCATAGCTATTATATGAGAATACATATTACCAACATAAATAATAACTAGAAAATACAGCGGATGTGTGTTGCATCGGTGCCGTTGGTTCTGGCCTGGCAAGGTCCGAGGAACGGTAGGCTTTGGTCAGGGGTGGGTGCGACTCCTGGTAGGTTCTGTTTGGGTGTAGGCCCGAGACCCCGTCGATTCTGTTCAGGCTCCAGACCGAGTCCCAGTAGGTTGCAGATTAGTGCAGGACTGAGACCCATTCGGGCATGGGTCCGAATAATGCTAAATAGTTCAAAACAACCCACCATCTTCATATGATAACCAAGCTGCAATCAGAACACAACTGTCTGCATGATCATCATTGTTTAACTTTATGCTCCAAATACATTGAGTTTTTATCCTTTATATGTTACGTATTATAAAATTGCTTGTACACTTTTTATCTACTGGAAATCAAACAGTGCTGTACTATTAGTAATTAATAATTACTGGAGGGAGCACTGCCAGCTGTGTCACTCTTGAAGTCTTGAACTGTCTCATTTGTGCACCACAAAGTGTGTTGCCGTTTTAGACACTATTTAGTACAATAGTATGTGGCATGACCAATCTTGAAGCAAAATGGCAGTTGCGGTACAAGACCAAACCAGAATCTAAGGAGACTGTCTTATACAAATACAAGTTTGAGACTTCTAAAACTGTCTATAGATTTTTGAATACTACAGTTGTAGGTGTAGAATGGCTTATTTGCAGGAATATTTTGTCTGTGCTCCCCACAATAATTGTGTGTGTGTGTGTGTGTGTGTGTGTGTGTGTGTGTGTGTGTGTGTGTGTGTGTGTGTGTCTACAAGTAGACCCATAGGTTCTTAATGGAATGTTGTCAGGCAGCTTTCATTGAGCCTAATAACAAATCATAACAGCTGTAGTACTGTATATTACAAAGCTGGGGTAGTGAAAATGCAGTTTTTATTTCTGTGCTTTTCTTGTATCGCATTTGTTCATTTTCACTTCTCTTTCTCTCTTGCTTGCTTGCTCATGTGACATTTTATATGACAGTTGTTGTTTTTTTTTGCAAATTATGCTTCTGTTTCTCTCTTGTCGTAATGAGCCTTAATTCTGATTATTTTTTGGGATTTAGATGTTGTGTTTTAATGTTGTGTTGTGTTGCTCTTCCTAATATGTATGTGTAGGTTCATAGTCTTCAAGGTCATGGTAGTCTTGAGTGTTTGAGCTGAACACAGCTGGATGTCCTGCTAACTGCTGACTATCACTGAAATTGTGTCCTTATTGAGACATGTTCAGAATATTAACCTCCTGAGACCACGCGTCACCATTTGAGGACATTACATGTTTGGTTTGTTACACCTTATAGTTAATTCTGCTTAACTTAAACCTGTTGTTGTCATTTGCAGACAATTATGTCCTTATCTTGTATCATTTCACATAGGCCAGTCAGTGTGGCAAACTGTTCCTACAGACCACTAAAGACTTCCTGTTCAAAAAAACATGTTTAGTTTTCTATTTATCAGGTCATACTAATCCCAGATAGATCATCAGTGCCTAGTAGGTATTAAAGATGCATCCAAATTTAAAACTTGGGTCTTAGGAGGTTCTTCAACGTGGCCATCTGATAGGCTGGAGGATCAGATGTTACAGTTGCAATGACAAATATCATTCTTAATTCACACCATCATTTTGATCATGATAAACACCCCGGTGCTTGTCGAGACTCTTGTTAAATCAGGATGTCCCATGTGTAATATCAGAGCCCTGTAACTGATTCAGAATGCAGCAGCATATCTCCAAAGTCCAGTTCCAGCACCACAAGCTCAGACGTTCCTCCACCTCAGCACTCTACTGGTCTTCATCCACAAAACCCAGTCCCTAGTCACCAAGAGACGATTTGCCTCCATGGACCTCCCTTTTATTTTATTACTAACTTAAATATTGTTATTGATTTAAATTATATTACTTATTTAATTTTACTATTGATTCAAGTATTTATTTAATTAACATCTAGGCCACCCATGGAGGTCGGGTCCCATTTTGAGTCTTGGTCCACCCAGGATTTCTTTCTTCTATACTCAGGGAGTTTTTCCTTTCCACCCTTACCCTAGGCTTGATCAATTTGGGATTGGCCTTTTAAGATCATATAAAATTTATAAAAAAAAAGAGCTATAGAAATAAATTTGACTTGAATTAAATATCTGGCTTTCTCGTTACCAAAAACATTCCACGTCACCCCACTGCTGCGTCCTGTTCTGCGTCCTGGCTCTGACCCTGCAGCATCAGATTTAAAAAACTGACAGCTCTCATGCACGGCTAAAAATATTCCATCTGCTTCCCGCTTAAAGGCTTTGACCAAACCCCGCACTGTGCTTCGTGCTCTTCGGGACTCAACCGGCTAGCATTAAAGATCAAGGTAAATTAAGCATCAAGACTCTTTGTACTGGCAGCTAGGAGGTGAAATGAACTTCGACTGCATGGCTCGTCCTGCATGTTGCCTTCAAACAGCGAAGAAACACCGAGCACTTAAAGGCTGCCCAAATCAAGTTTGGATTTGAAATCATCTCTCCTTTTATTGCTCCTCTGTTTGTTTTTCCTGTTTGAACTCCTGGCAGGGTTTTAGTGAGACTGTGTTCGGGGCTAAATGCAATTTGAACTTGTGTAGGGTAATTTCTACTAAGAAGAACACAAACCAGGCGTAGCTAGAACTTATCTGGGGGTGACCAGGATCCACTGATTTTACAGGGGTGGTAAAGTAATAAATGTACATTTTTAGAGCCCTGAAATCAAACCAAGTACCAAATCAAGTAAACATAAGTCTCCAGAAAGGAACAGGTGTGAACACATGCTCTTACAGAATTAAGGTACTGAACCGCTGTTACCTTAAGCTTGATCACGTTGATAACCTATCTGTGTTTAAAAGCAGAGGAGTGTTCATTTGTTTTTAATTATTTAATTACTTAAGTAATTCTGTCTGAAAGGCTGAGTTTCTTACTGCCTCTCTTCTTCAATCGTCTAAAAATGTAATACCATTATATATATATTTTTTTTAATTGGACTGTATTCATAGCTTATTGCCGTACATTGCGTTTATTTTTTTGTAGCGGGCTGTTTAACGGGTGTTTAAAAGATGAACAGCTCTAAAAATGGTCAGTGACAGTGTTTCAAACATGAGAACTATTGTGAAGGATAAATATCATGATTTACTGCATAACTGCATGGTCTAGTTATGATCAGCTAGGGTTAGCAGCTTTTAGCAAGAACTCGGACCTACTGTATTTTTAATATTTTGGTTTGCCTCTTTTGATTCTGTTTTGGCAGCATTTCTGTGATTTTTACAGGCGCTTCATGTTGTTTTAGTGCAAGCCTTTATGTATCCTCTTTTTTCTTTGAAGAAATACGTTTAATGTTTTGCTTCAAATCCATTTAGTAGAATGTATCTTTATACTATGACTTGAGTCAAATACAAGCCATACTTCAGCTTCTACTACTGTTGAAAGACCTATTTTTTTTTAAACGTATATTCTATTTTAGAGTTAATTCAATTTGATTTGCTTTTAGAAATCTTACAACACTAAATATTTCATTTCATTTTTACTGCTATGTGACATTTTGCAAATGTTGTACAGCAATTATCTTTGCAAAACATAATACACAAGTGAAAACAAAACGCATCACTGATTTTTGAGATTTTATTAAAATAGTGCTGTTGTTATTTCATCTCAGGTTGATTTTTAATACCAGGAGTCCATGATACGTCTCATGCTCATGAACCTCATGCCACCGTAGTAGTCTCTGAAGTTCCTGTACTCTCC
>JAUZST010054222.1:0-24270 GCA_034779995.1 Parotocinclus haroldoi | reverse complement strand
ACAAGCAATATATAATAGCATATTTTCCAATATATCTTAAAAAATGATGGAAATTGATGTTATTTATTAATTATTAAAATTGTACTTTAATAATATATTGCATATCCCTGATTATTCTAATGCAAACTAAGTTCTTTTTTTTCCCTATTTTCAACTTTCATTATTCTTATATGATTAAAAAAAAATCCTAATCTGACCTCGGGTTTGTCTCGGCCACTCTGGTCTTGGTCCGGACTAAAACACTAATCCCAACGCTTCAAACCTCTCTCTCTTTAAGTCGAGGAAAGGAAAGGAGTCCATATGTTTACACACACTTCTCATCCTGAAGAGTGATCCACAGCTTCCCTGGATGCAGACTCCATTTGGCAGCGCTGTCGTTTTCATCCATTTTCATAATGACGCCTGACTTTAACCCACTCCCTAATGCGGAGCTGCAGACATTCAATCTTCATCTGCTCTGGGAGACCCATTCACTATTTATACTACTTTACAGTTTATCCCGATTTAAGGAACTACTGATATTGAGAGAAAGAGAGAATTAGGGAAGTAGAAGCTCTTTATAGAAATGCCAGGCTCATCATCAAATTTGCTCAGTGTTTAATCAGGCCGTGTAATGAGAGGGAGGGAGGGAGGCAGAACTCGAGCCTTTTCAAACCGTCTCGTTCCTCCTTTGCCTATTGACACTCTCCTATTGAAACACTCAGCTGCTTCAGCTCTTACAGCACTCCGAAAGCCTGCACAACAAAGCCTCTTAATGACATGCATGTCTAGAAGAGCAGCGGTACTCTGACAAGCGAGGGAAGATTCACCTATACAATGCAGACAAGTCAAGAGAATGATACGAACCAGTCCTGCTGAATGGGTCGGTGCCAGTATTGTTCTTTGTCTGGCTCCGAACACAGAACACGCAGGACACAAAGCATACGAAATGTAGACGGCCAGAGTAATCAATCTTTTTCTCGCTCCCTGGAGGGACACCACCTGCTGCTTCCTGCCAACAAGCAGAATACCTGGTGAACGGCAGAGCATTCCACAAGACCCGGGACACTCAGCCTCCATCCTAAAGAGTTCACGCCCATTACATGTCTATGAAAGTCTTCAGACACCAGTTCTTTATAAATGTTGGTAGTTGTTAGAGATAAGTCATGAAATACGCCGCCGGAGTTCCATGCTGCCCACGGCATCAGTGATTATTAATAAGCTCTGTGATCCTAACCCATAAGTAACCACATTTTCTCTTTTCTTTCCGAGCTGACGTTCCGGTACCAGTTCCAGCACCCACACACTTAGATGTTCCTCCACCTCAGCATCACCTGTACTGGTCTCCATCAACACAACCCAGTCCCACCAGAGTGCAGGAACTCCCTCCATCATTTAGTCACTAAATAACTTACCGCTGAGAACTAATCATAAGAATAATTGTATTATTGATTTAAATTGTATTATTTACATAATTTTATTATTACTACCACTTAGTTATTTCAATTAACATCTAGGTCACCAAAGCAGGTCGGGTCCCTTTTTGAGTCTTGGTCCTACCAAGGTTTCTTCCTGCTATATTCAGGGAGTTTTTTTCTTTCCATTGCCACCCTAGGCTTGGTCAATTCGGGATTGGCCTTTTAAGATCATATAAGTTTGTAAATCTGCTTTGAGACAATGCACGTTGGATGTAGCTTTCGAGGGTGATAGAAACAGCGTTGCTGTCAAAAGAACAGGCTTTTCTACAAAGTCAAATGTAAAACAAACACATGGTTATTGCTGTCAGGAGTCCTGTACATTCCACAGACAGAACGGTAGCTTAAAGCAGGGGACAGACTGAAACAGTAACATATTAGATACAAGGAGTCTGAGAACTATACCACCGTAACACATTAGAAACAAGGAAAACCACAGTCAGCCTTTTGCAAAATACCTAACAGCTGTAATAATCAGGATGTACCTTAAAAAGGACAGAAATCAGGGGTCAAGAAAGCCTTAACACGGTTACCTGAGCAATTTATCGGCCATTGCAGGGACCAAAAATGCAAACACAGAATATAATTATCAATATTGGCAGCAGGGTTGAGGTGCACTACACCAGTTATTATCCACAGCCGGAGGAACGTGGATGGAACGATGAGACGTCGGGTTATCGTGAGTATTAGGGATGTAGAAACAGCACAGAGTACCCGGTAACTAACAGACTGCTGCTTTTGGCCAAGCCATGTTGGATCAGAGGAGTTCCGAGAGCTGTCAAATCTCTATGGATCATTTCAAAGGCTGCTCATTAGCTAGATATAAAACGGACTATGCCAAACCGTGAATCGACGAACGACGCGTTGAAGCATTTTTATGAGCTTCCCCCGCGAGGTATTTTTCCGTTGAGGGTGTTGCAGGATGCCAACCTTGCATCGCTCTTATAGGCCGTGTAAAAGTTGCACACGGCAGACATGTTTGTTTATGATTTGCGGCCGTTCACCTGTGCAGCGTAAAGGAAAGGGGGCGGGGACACAACGCTGCACACAGGGCCTCTGCAGGGCTGCAAGGTACAGATGATCGTTTTTGTGATCGGCAATGAAAGGGATTGATCGGCATACGCCCATCACATGGTTTGTCACCGAAACTCGGCCGATCGATCGGAACAGCACTAGCAGTACGGTATTGGTTCATATCATAAGCACTCGAAGTAAAGAGTATGCTCACCAAAATTAGGGGATACTTCTAAATGAAGTTCAATTTTGAAGAGCAGTGTATATACAGGTAAGCATTTATTAACGACTCCGATCAACACCGAGGTCTTCAATCTAACAAAATGATTACAGGAAAAACTAATCTGTGCACTTCGCAGCTGGTCAGATTTTAAAAAGCCTGCGTATTTTACTTCCATAAATATTTTTATGCCATACTCTCATGTTTTGGTGACATATTCTTACATTTACATTTACATTTCCAGCATTAGCAGACGCTCTTATCCAGAGCGACTTACAATTAATACAGTCTTACATTTTTAAGCAATTGTGGGTTAAGGGCCTTGCTCAAGGACCCAACTGTGGCAGCTTGGCAGAGGTGGAATTTGAGCCCTGGACCTTCTGGTCCAGAGTCCAGTACTTTAACCGCTAGGCTACCATTGAATTAATTAACTACGTGTCGTTCGTGTCGACTGCTGTTCTCTGGTAATCCGGAATTACCTGAAGTCCACCTTTCCCCGAGACTGAGACGAAGCCGGGTCCAAATGAGATCGAGACCGAGACGAGACTAAGATGAGACGAGACTGCTCGTAATGGTCTCGGGATCGGACCCGAGTGCTTGCAAAGCTCCATCACGCTTGATCAAACACGCTCTCGTGTTTACGTTACGCCGAACGACGTGTCAAATCGCAATTATGGAAAGCAAAGCTTGATATGAAAAAAAGCTATGTAGCTATCCCTTTAAGCGTGAGCTGGCGAGCCGGATCATCAGTTGACTCTAAAGATCCCTGGGAACCAAGACAGAAGCGTAGCTCCAAATCAAAAGTATGGAAAGCCCATTGTTCATGCATGGAGATGCGACATGGCCGAAATCAAGTGTAAAAACGATTCCAAAAAGGCCAAACCCAGAGGCAGGTGCGGGCGTTGAGTATCAGACCTCAGTGTTGGGCACAGATGAGAAATCCCACACAGAAATGAGGTTCCATATAAGGAAGCCCTGCTGTGGATGAAATGACCCCACTATCGAGGAGGCATGCCTGGCACCACACTATACACACAGTTCTGTGTGCTGATTAGCACGAGTGGGGCTCTCCCATCTGAGCAGGGCCAGTGGGCTGATGGGACATCGCCAGGGTTTCTCACCACTTTCATTAACACTCCATCTAACTCACCTGAGGGGAGCCGAAATATGAAATCAAACATAAAGAGCGGAGAAGAGACAGAATCTCTAAGCGCACCTCACACACATCGGGTCTCTCAAGGAACGGCCTCAAACACACCCCAAAAAAACATGCGCTTTTCAACACACACAGCCGTGAGTGAGACTCGTTTTGGAGGTTCACACCAGGAGTGCTCCAGTTACATATTGAGATCATTCGCAGCACACATTTTCCAGCTGAAAGCGAAAAAGCCGGCTGATCCTCGCTCTCGTGTTCTCGTTGGATGTTCCTCTGCGCTTTGTGACTGAGTAGGAGCTTTCTCTTTGTATCTTGAAATATGCCTCTTTGCCTCTTTACTGAGCCCCTATTTCTTTTGTCACGTACTGCTGGATGAAAGTCCTTCATGTTTTAAGGAGGCCCACTGAGAAATGCCACATGTAATTCTGTCAGAATCAATGGAAATGCGGCGTGCTGTTGGGAATTTGTGTTTTTAATTCGGTTTCTCGTGGCTGTCTAGACGCCAGCTCAAAGATGACACTTATTTTGACTGGAGATATATATATATATATATATATATATATATACATACGCCTTTCCACACCGTTCCAAACTCTGTCACAATTCCCAAGCAGAGGGAAGTCGGAGAGGCCTAAATTAGGCGATGTCCTTCATAGGACTTGCCAAACAGGTGGACCGTAAGAAGTCTCTGGAGAGCCTCTCGAGTACTTTCGTGTCGTACATCCTCTCCAGGCTGTTTTGCCTTTGAGGCCTCTGACAGCATTCTTAATTTCCACCATTGTCTGCACAGATTCATGCCAGCTCTTCTCTCCTCCCTTTTTTCGAACTCCCCCTCAAAAAGTCAGCGCATGCTGGGGAGAAAATTCAAATGTGCAGCATTGCAGTAAATGTCAGGAACAATGTGCGGCTTTGAGATCAGTGATGTGAGCGCGGGGGCTGTCAAAGGCAAGGGCACGGCGACGCTTTCAGATAAGGATGCCCTTCCACCCGTGGGCTTCTTGACATGAACGCGAGGGTCTGCACTCTGAAGAGCTGTTGCCAGGCCGCGTTAAAGGGGAATACACAAAGTTTAGCCGGGAAGAAAGGATTCGCTGTCTATAGGGTTCCAATAAAAAGAGAAAACATTTTTTTAAAAAGAATCTAATTTGGTGTCAGCTGGCTGGTGAATATGTTCCTTGGGGCCCGGTCATGCATAAATGTCATAAGGTAAAGCCAGGTTTATTTATATCTATAGCGCCTCTTACAAACGGAGCATCATCTCAGAGCAGCTTTACTATTTCTGTTATGCTCTATTATCCAGGTCCAGTGGCCAAACTGAGCAAGATCAGGGTGACGGAGGCCAGGAAAAAGTCCCCGAACGTTACGAGAAAGAAAACTTGCGAGGATCAAGGGTCAAAGAGAGACCCGACTTCCTCGGGCTGCCTAAGTGGGATATGTAAGAATAAAACAAAATTAAATAATAAATCAATACAACTGATTTGACTTTGTTAAACGAATTACATATGTTTATAATAATTAATAATAACTATTAACAGTAGTACTAGTTTAAATCAACAGCCAACAGCTAAATCAAGTGGAAAAAAGAGAACATATTTAGAGAAAATTGCATAATTAAAATGAAATATAGTAATATGAAGGTTAAAACTAGAGATAATTTAACAAGGAGTGAAGTCAGGTTTATCATGTTATCTTCTAAAGCCAGTTCCAAACTGAGAAAACCAAGGGCGACAGTGGAAAGGAAAAACTCCCTGAACATTATAAGAAGGAAAGCCTGGGAGGACCAAGACATTAATGTAGAAAATACATAGCGTTACTATAGGATCTCGTGTCCTCAATTTTAAGAAGCCTCCATGATTCCATATGCATGAGGCTGGTTTTTATTGGTTTAGCCTAGAAGAGGAACATAAGGTTCGTAGCTCTGGTGGTACGATCCAACGGCTGAAAATGCTTCCTGAAGGCACTGGTTTAGCCTGGATTCTAATCCCGGGTGGCACTTAATAAGGTGCAATGCAATATGTTGTGTGGTGCATTTCCAGAACTCTGCAATGGACTGGCACCCTGTCCCGGGTTTGCCTGCACCCAGTGAGTACCAGGCTAGGCACTGGATCCCCTCCCGCGACCCTGTCTGGATAAGCAGAGGTAAAATAGGCGGTATGCTCGTATGCTTGGTTTTTAGTTTTAGCATGGCAGTCAAAAACTCAAACGTCTGATTTCTGTATCACTTTTTAGCCGCTTTACATCTATCTAGGTCCAAAGTCCTAACCGAGCAAGCCTAGGGTGAGGCACGAGCCCACTTCTCATTCTGTAGGGTGATTGATCCTAATGAGGTCATGAGCTGGATAAATATAAGCTTGGATCATGGCAGTGTGCCTCATCTTTTTTTTTTCCTTTGTTTGTGTTTATAGCCTGAGGAAATGCCGAGTGATTTTTGCAGCGATTTCATTTAAAGGGGTATATAAGTACAGAAAAAATCGATTCGGCCAAAACTGGATTGAAACGCCACTGAGATGATCTTTTTCTCGCTCATTTGTAGAAGCACACAGAAACAAGTCGAGCAAACGACTCGGACTTTGCGACTGATGGCTGGAGTCGTTGAAGCCCTCAGCTCGTGTTGAGATACTTCATGCTATCCCAACAAGTCAAGTGTTTGATCTTACTAATCTGGCTTAATGGCAAGTGGATACATTACGTCTTATTCTAATGGCCCTCCAGAAGAGAGAGGCGGTGTTCGCTCGGGCTCGGGTCCAGCCGCATTAAAAGTCAGGAACGATGCAATCCTTAAACAGGCAGCAGAAAAATCTATATCTGCGGAATGAGCATCTGTTGGAAATCAAAGCCGTGCTGGAGTGTCCTTGAAATCAAACGAAAGAGGAACTGAGGGAGAGAGCAAGAAGGACCTGAGATGCCCCAGAGAGCAGAATCAAGCCCTTCATGTAGCTGAAAGAACATTACACATGCCCCCTGACTGGTGTCCCGAATTCTTCAAGAGGAGCACATGACCTTTCTTATAAAGTCAAACAGGAAGGGCACACAAACAAACAAACAAACCTGTGGATAGACACATCTCAATCTGACAACATGTTTCATGGAGTTATTTGCTTATTTAGCCTCGCATCGGCATCAAAGGACATTCACGTCACTAGCAAGGTTGCATTTATTTTGTCCGGGGCTTTTTGTCAGGGGCTCTTGCAAAAAGAGACGCGTCCCTCCAGGGCAGACACCGAGCCACGGAAAGTTGAAACCAAAAAAATTTAATACCCTTTCAAAAATGAGACCTGTGGATCATTTTTCTACCAAAAATCTCACCTTTGAAACAATACAGATGCTGTTTAACCTCAACCAGCAACAGAAGAAGAAGAAGGAGCTGCTCCTGATACATTAAAGTAAAAGTTAAGTGTCCCCTCCATTCATTTAATGAATAAAAAATTCATACAATTTTCACTTCCCAAAAAATCGGATTGATATTCCGACTAAAAGGTTGCTTTTAAGCCATTTTTTTAAGTATCCATCCAGGAAAAAAAAACATGATGAAAAGCACAGAAAATTGATCCAGTTCAACATTTGTTTGCGGAATGAACCAATTTCATCCGAACAGCAAACCCAATGATGTTACGCAAATCTCTGAAGTTTAAAAAGGTCATAACTTGGTCCATTTTCAACAGATTTCAGTTTTGTTTTTAAATAAAGCATTACGTTTTCAAAAGAGCCTGTTTTTGCCAGAGTCCCTCACATTTAGAAACCAGTTAACTGAATGGAAAGTGAAACCGGAGCATCTTAGCGCAACGTTTAACGTGTCCAAGTGCCCAAAGTCACCTAAATCTCATTTCCTTTCCTCTGCAAGAATGGAGGGGTTTGGAATTACGACACCACCCACCCTGCGTTAAACAGGAGAGACGACAGTGCAATTTACGCATAAAAAAGCTCGACAAGTCAGGTCACAATCGAGAATTAGAGCAACACAAGCTGATGATGGATATGCTAAACATCCCAAACATCCAACAACACACACCCACCGCCCCATAACCACCCCTCCCCACCCCACCCCGGCTTCGCGGTTTCCGCCGCCTTCTTTGCCAGCATATTTACATTTTCAGCACAAACGGAAATCCAGATATGGCACAGAGGGGGTAAACAGGCCATGCTGAAGAAAACACAGCTGATTGAGCCCTTGTCTCATCTGATTACAGGTTTTATATATCAGCACCGAGAGAGCGGCTAACGCCGAACGTTTGCATCTCTGCCGCTCCACGGAGCAAAAGCTGAGAGATCCTGCACTGCAATTCATTCATTAGCATGCTAATTACATCCATTCACAAAAGAAAATACCCACAAATGCGCAGGGCCATGGCAAGCAGCAAGAGAAAGCAGAAACCCATCGCCGGCTGCTGCAGCCTCCTTTATGTCAAAGTTTGAAATTTATTAGCGACATCTAAACAGACTTTGCTGAGCGTTGAACACCATTAGCCAACAGTTTCAATTCCATTCGATTCGATTTTTACAGTAGGCACTGTCACAAAGCAGCTTTACATTGATGCATGAACATTGTCGCAAGTTAGATTCTGTTGTCCCCAATGAGCAAGGCGACAGCGGCAAGGAAAAACTCCCTGAGATGAAGAGGAAGAAACCTTGAGAGGAACCAGACTCAGAAGGGAAACCCGTCCTCGTTTGGGTAACAAACATAATCAACATTCGAGCCGGTTACCTGTGTGTGTGTGTGTGTGTGTGTGTGTGTGTGTGTAAAGCACTTTGTAGTTCTATAATTACAGACTAGTCCATCTGACTCCCTACATCCTTTGTTTGTTCCCTTTACTCCTGCACTAATACTGATGGGTTTTTTTTATTGGTGGTGTGTAAGTGTGTGTCTTCCTGGTATGAGTGGATCAGTCACAGCAGCGCTGCTGGAGTTTTTTGTGTACTCTATTAGACAGCTCCACCTTGTAGATGTAACGTCCGAAACGAGAACTTATCTGTTATCACACAGTCCTCAAATCCGTTTTCAGGTTGGTGGACTGCATTCAGTCCAGCAGTGATACTGAGGTGATCCAAAACTCCAGCAGCACTCGTAAAAGCACGACACACACTAGCACGCCACAACCGCATCGGTGTCAGTCCAGTCCATTACAATGACCCAGCCTGTCAGATGCCTTGTAGACATCGCTGGTCACACCACTGCACCACCCCGATGGCTAGGCGGCCAGGCCGTTACGCCCTCGAATCAACACCAGTTTAGCGATCTTCTAACTTAGCACGCATGTGTTTGGACCGTGGGAGGAAACCGGAGTACCTGGAGTAAAACCATGCAGACTCCACACGGGGCGCTCCACCCTGGGATTGTACCAGGGACCTCTTTGCCATGAGGCGGCGGTGCTAGCCACCGAGCCACCGTGCCGCCTGCTGAGAATAGTACCTGGTCTGTGCTGGTCCTGTGGGAGTCCTGACCATTAGGGAACAGAGTAAAGAAGAAGAACAAGTTAATGACAGAATAACAGGATGTTTCCCACCATGCCATTCCCTGTGATGCCAGATAGGCCTCGGCTCTTCTCGGATGTTTCATTTGCAGGTAAAAGAGTCTGAGAGAGAGTTTCGTTATCCATATGTTTTAACTTGATTTTCCGTGAATCTTTAGGAGCCATGAGTGAATGGACATGGGTCAGCCGACCGGTTCACTGAACGCACAGCCTGTCCTGACTTTAATGGCTTACCCCAGTGGAGCTCCTCCTGCTACGCTTAGGTCATTGCTAACAGATGGAGAAAGAGGGTATTGTTACTGTTTTAGATCATTACCCCAAATTGATCATGACACATTCGGTGGAAGGTGCACAGCGCATGATTCTGCCTTTCAGAGGCGCTGCCTTCAGGCAGACGCCATGTTCAAAGGCTTGTGATTAGAAAGTAAGTGATGAGGACACCGCCTGCCTCTTCCCGGGCTCGGAGACTCTGTTAATGGCTGCTCGGGGAAGCTTGCTTTCGGTGCCAACGAGACGATACAAAGCAAATTAAAGACTTTCAAATCCGCAATTAATTAAAGTCATAAAAGCCAAAGCAAGACCTACTTAGAAAAACGATTCCCTCACGTACGTTCAGCGAACTGTGCCGTTCGAAATCATTTCTCCTTTGATTTAGAATCAGTAGACGTTTAGACAATGAACAAGGACAAAATAATCAGTTTAAAAGAGTCGGTGTGAATGTGAATAAAAGGAGGAAAAGGTGTTTTATTTTTCCCTGCAGCCCTCCTGCCTGCACTGTTCTCTGCTCATTCCTGGCTTCGTGTTCCAAAACTGAGTGCAGTGTGGCCTGGAAAACAGATTAAAGGGGAAATATGTAGCCGCGGCTTAACAGGGGAGCTTTAGCATGGACACAGAGACGCATAATCCCCTGTTGCCAGGCCAAAAGGAGTCTGACAGAGCTCATAGGCTGCGAGTCGCTCCGGAATGCGATGCCACCATCACCGCCATCGCAACCCTCCCCGGTGTCTCATTCAGCAGGGCGCCGGACACTCCAACCTCCCACCCTCTCGATACAAGCTCCACCAGCGCCGTTAAGCTGCAGGCACATCTGTGGCAGGGCCCTAATCACTTCAGCAGAGGTTGCTCGTGGCATTCTGAACTTGATTATAAGATCAGGAGCATTGTAAGATGGTAATCATTTAATCCTCTCAGAACACACGCAGCCTGATTTCAGCAGTGCACCACGGTTTCCCATTACTACATAAAATCCCTCAGTGGATGAAGGCGAAAGGGAAGCGCCAAAAACAATTTGAAGGTAGAAGTAGATTATGCAGATGAGAGCCGCTCCCAAAATAAACGTTTCATTTGAAATGTGCAGCTTGCAGTCGTTTGCGTTTCATGGTCGCGAGAAAAAAAAAAAAGCACGCAGAAAGGGGTGTGTAATCGTTTTAACAAAGCCTAGCGTGGCTATGCAATAACAGACCGTTCTCTTTCCTCACACGTTACAGTCTTTATAACGTCGTTAGGGCAAAATTAACATAACGGAGACGTTTCTGTTAATAGACAACCGTAAATGTCGCCAGAACACTGTAGAAAAGTTTCCAATTCTTCCCCGGAAAATCCATTAATATGTTCACTGTATGGCCAAAAGTTTGTAGACAGCCGGGTTGCTCCCCTTTGCTGCTACAACTGCTTTTATCTTCTGATAAGTCTTTTTATTGCAGGTCTGTCAAAGTTCCCAGTCGTCCAGGTCATACTAGGTCTATGTGATTGGGTTGAAGGTAACTGGACTTGTTCTTGCTTCTTGAAGAGGTTTCACCTCTCATCCAAAAGGCTTCTTCAGTTCTAGAAGCTGATGGGGTCCCAGGTAATTCACCTGTAGTGGTTATCACCTTGAAAGTGGTCCTTAATAGTCCTCGGTCGTAAGGGTCACATGGGCCAAGTGTGTGAACCATTTGCATATCATTGCCCCACCGTACCATCATTTGTTAGGGTCACATGGGTCGATGTGCAAAGGGGGTTAAACTGCCTAGGAAGGGATGTCAAGACAGCTTTGTTGGTAGCTGATCATTTGTAAACATAGCGTGGACATAAATGGCCTCCTTTACTCCTCTCCTCAAACATCTGTCGACCTTGTTTAAAATATGAACGTTTGTATAATCGTGGAACGCGTGTTCCTTCTTCTTTAAAGGCATAAAGTCATGTCCTTATAAATAGATCTGAGGACTCCTCAGTGCACTGGAACACATACACAATATTCTAGTTTGTGCTCTGTTGTTTGGTCTGAGGGTGTTGCTGGGACATTATGATTGGAGCAGACAATTCTGCCACATACGGGATGATGATGTTCTTCTGTTCCTCACTGCTTGGTGTCTGAGGGTCTTCTCCTGGCTTCTTGGCCGCCTTGACAAAATTGAATCATCCATTTATGTATTATTTGTTAAGGGTCCTCTTGATGTTTTTTTTTTTGAGGGGAATGCTCTCTGCCTGGATATGCAAGGTCCTGATGAACCCAAAAGTGTGTCCAACACTCCAGGGCTGTCCAAACTTCTTGTGGTTTTGGTAAACCTCAATGTTGAGGCATCTCCCATCCTCACTGAGCACAACACAGTCCGGGTAGTATCCTTGTTCTTGGCACAGCGTAGGATAGACGGCACATCAGGACAAGACTCAGTGGTACATCTCAATTAAAAGGAGAAGGGACACTCCTTTTAGGATGCCAATGTTCATACTTTGGACAGAAAACATGGACGATTTGAAACTGCAAAGACAGGAAAGACAGGACGGGAAGGCGTAACTGAGGAAAAATGAAAATATGCTAAACGTCGGGAGAGATCGGAGATTAAAAAAAGCCCCGCCCACCTACTATCCTCCTAGGAGTACAGTATGTGAGCACGAAAAAAACTCCTTAGCACATAAGCACATATAATGACACTGACGAAAGACGAGCCACGGGGAAGGGGGAGGGGGAATCGGGGGAAACAAAACAAGCAACAACGAGCGGCCATCCTGGTCTAAGGCAGCGAGGTGGGCAGCGCTCACACAGACCCGTCACTATGCGACTGGGGGAGAAGCAGCAGTAAATGGAAGACGATTTCATAGGTTGGGAGAGAGGGGGAGCCAAAGAGTCGCTTGCCTGAAAGCACCAGTCCGTGTCCATAGCACAGCGGGGAAAACTTCCAGACAGGCCACGCCCCAGCAGTCTTAGGAAAATGGGGTGTAGGGGGGCAGTTTCCATAGCAGCGGAACCACAGATAAGAAGGGTGCCGAAACCGGATAGTAGACCTTTGTGTTGGCTCGAGTGAGCCCAATTTGACGTACCACTCTTATGAATTTCGCTCTTCAATTTATCCATATTCGTCTGCAGAACCGATAGCTCCTCCGAGATTCAATCCATTCCACGAGTAATAGCCTACGGCTCTGCCCACCTTCATTGATGTTGGACAGTGGTAAGGGGCTTTGAACAGCTGATATACCAGAGCAAAGTTTAATCCAATCAGCAGAACCCCCGTAATCATGGTTTCCGAATAAGAATACATCCTCAATGCATCCTCAGCGCATGATCCGCCAGTTCTTCCAAGCATCCATCACGTATCCAGCAGCAAAAGTTCCATGTGGACAGATAGGCTCCCCCGAGCCAAGGCTGCTCATCGAGAAGATGGTGTCAATAGCTTCGAGAGACCAACATTTCCAAATTTCTTAGTTTGAAGATCCGTGCCCTGGAGCTTGAGATCCCTTCCTAGGCTGTTTAATGACTCAAGGGTGACAAACAGGGGTCAAACCTTGGGTCCTGAGAACCTAACAACTATTAATCGACAGGGTGGGTGTAAGACTCACACTACCAACTCCAAGGTGACAGGCCTAGCGCAGGTGAAATACCTGAGACTTCCTCTCAGCTGCTAGAACTGAAGAATCTTTAACTCAAGTGCTCAAGTTTTTTCACTAGCTGTTAAAATATGACAATGAGGCCAGGCTGTGATACTGAACAATAAGATGGCATTAAAATGCATCTCAAATATGTCTGATAAAGATAAGATGAAAGTTCACTACCGGACAGCAAACTTCTCAATTTCTTTATGGTTTTAGGACGGCCGAGCAGAACGCTGATTAGCCTATGAACCTATTAGCCTATTAGGATAACTGTTAATGACTAAAGAAATAAATGCTAGAGTAAATAAATCCATCGTAGGACACACGCACACGCACAAACCACTTTAGAGACGCCAATTCACCCTAACACGCTTGTGTTTGGACTGTGGGAGGAACCCTGAGTACCCGGAGTAAGCCTGGGGTTGGGGGTTGAACCCGGGACCTTCTTGCTGTGAGGCAGCGGTGCCGCCCCACCGAGCCCCCGTACCGTACCGTCCCAACCATCAAAGTCTGACTGTGATTCTGATAGTGATGTGGCCATCCCACATATTTTCATATGGAATTAATCTGTAATTAGTACGGCATCTAAATCAGATACGTAATCAGTCCCTTTAGAGTGAATTTAAACTTGCCCAGGTACAACCAATCACCTCGCAGATAACACACCAGGCTACCAACAAGAAAAGAAAATCTCTGTTGTTGATTTGGATTGAATTACTTCGAAATACTCCCCGAGGATTCCATTAGTACCCGTTACAGAGGAACTTTGAAGAGAGATAGATAATCGAGTTAAGGAACTGAGTGATCTTAAGTTGGGACTGGGCTATCGGTCCGGGTGGAAGGAATGTGTTCACATACCGGATGACACACTTGACCTTGCTAGAGCTACTAATAACATTAAAATGTTATCTAAAGGAGTTCAAAACGCAGACGTCGTTTACGTCCCTGATATCAGCTCATATTTGTCTGATTTCAAGCATAAGGCTCAGGGCGTTTTTTAAAAAGCAGCTCTGCAGTAACAGATTGAGCTTTATTCTCCAAAGCGGTGCAGTATATCCTTTAGAATGTGCAGCACCATGCGGTTGCCATGACTGGACGAAAAAAGAGCACTTTACACTGAGAGCCCATCTGCTCCTGTGCAAAATAACACAATGGGGGTGTGTAGAGTCGTGAAAACACACACACACACACACACACACACACACACACACACACACACAGCGAGCACACGCTCTGACCGTCACGGTGTCAGAGAGAGGGGTGAAACTGAGTGAAGAGTGGCCATTTTCTTGTCCGTTAGGGAACGTCTTGGCCCTCGATCCATGGCAGTTCTTAATGGCCTCTCTGTGGGTTTGAGCACCTTGGAAACCGGAGTCTAATCACCTCAAACATCCAGATTACAGGCTGCGAGGACGACCGGAGCACGAAGATGAGCCCTCACAGCTCAGCTAGGACAGGATCCTAATGCACTCCGACAGCACCATCAGTCTGTCAGTCAGAGCGGGCCTTTTAACGTGCCGCCATCCCGCACGTCACATCGCGCTCTCCGAGTCTCGGCCTACCACCGAGAGGAACTCCGTTAGTTTCAAACGCACGTCAACGAGAAGGAAGCCTGCTCAGACTCTGCTCGGGTTGTGTGTGTGTGTGTGTGTGTGTGAGTGAGAGAGAGGGGCAGTTAAAACAGAAGAAAAAGTGGAGGCAGCAGCAGTGCGATGCTTTTACATCTCTGCTACGGAGGGAGGCAACTGAAATGTCAACAGCAGATAAACACAAGGGATGTTTGTTTCTGCTGCACCTGAACTCGAGCACCGCTGATTGAAGCGAAACAAACTCCTTCTTTTTTTGTTTACCATCTCCCAGCAGGAGGCGGGAGGTTTACTCACGCCGCTCGCGTCGTCTCCTCCAGTAAAGCAAAGCGCCGGTCGTGTCGACGCTACAGAAATGGAAAACGAGCCGGTCTGTGCTCGGCAGCGAGCCGTGCCCTTGCTCAAGGCGATCTCGCTGTATAATCTGCCTCAGATCTGCTCCTCGAAGTCGCACTCGCCTGATAGGAAGGCTCGAGTGAGGCTGCGCCAGGTCAACTCAGAGAGGATCTACAACAATCGCAAACCTTAAAAGAATTCGAAGGGGGGAAAAAAAAATCCAATTTACACGACTTCCCACCTCCGCAGGACACGTTCGCTTCTTCAGTCCGTGGCACGCTAGAGAGCGACAAAAAAAACTCCAAGTTCTTCAAGTCTGTTAACGTCGTCAGACGTTGGTTTAAATCGTCGATCGCTCTCTATGTCCAAAGCATAGTTTCATTTGATGCACGAGGACTTGAGGTCCGACTGCTCCCGGTCTGGAGCTTGCATGTTCTTCCTGTATCTCCATCGGGTTTTCTCCAGATACTCGTGCATTGGTCATCTGCCGTCTCTAAAGTGTGAGTGCAGGTCCTGCTTTGCACCCTGTGCTGCCCAGTTAGACACTGACCTAACACAATTATGGAAAGTGAGTGAGTGCGGGTACTCCCAGTGTTACCATGGCCTGACTAAAGGGGCGGCAATCCACCACAGGGCGCGCACACACACAGTCACGCATACAGTCGCACACTAAGGGACACTTTTTAGAGACACCAATTAACCTAACACGCATGTCTTTGGACTTTGGGAGGAACTCGGAGTACCCGGAGTAAACCCACGCAGACACGGGGAGGACATTTAGACTCCACACAGAAAGGACCCAGGCTGCCCCGCCCTGGGATTGAACCCGGGACCTTCTTGGTGTGAGGCAGCGGTGCCGTCCACTTTCAATACAGTATTCAGTAAATTGCTTTGTTTATTCATTGTGTTACTATAAAAGTAGCTTTATACGAATGAAATACTGTTAAAAAGTGTTTGTATCTGTAAGTTAATTGAAGTGTTTTATTTCTTTAAAGTATTTTTAAAAAAGGCTGGATGTGACTTACAGAGTGACATGGCAGAGGCAGTGAGGAAAAGCCTGTCGATGGTCGCTGTCCTGTTTTAAGCACGGTTAACAAAGTTACAATATGATCTATTCAGTATACAGCGATCGACCGATATGAGTGATGTGTAATGCTGAAATCACATTTTTTTATTTCACTAATTAAATTAATAACAATAAAAGAGAGACAGAGACCCATCTAGGCCACCCGTAGAGGTCGGGTCCCTTTTTGAGTCTTGGTTCCTCCCAAGGTTTCTTCCTTCTTTATTCAGGGAGTTTTTCCTTTCCACTGGCTTGCTTAATTCGGGATTGGCCTTTTAAGACAATACAATATTATAAAGCTGCTTTGAGACAATGCTCCGTTATAAAAAGCGCTATAGAAATACATTTGACTCGACATGAAGAAAAGAGACCAAGTGGCTGAACTTAACTGAACATTTCCAGCAGCTATAAATGCACGCTCTCTCTCTCTCTCTTTTAAAACTACAAAATAAATAAAACATTTTAATGCACATAACAGAAACATTTATTACCAGGTAACAGTGCATTCTTGTTTTTTTTTTTTTTATTATTATAAATAATCCCTGTTAGATCGGTGCACGTGTATAAAGAGCATCTTTTGTTTTTATCTTCTCATAAATGGCCCCGCCCCTTACTCAGTACTCCCAGTCTCTGTTTATGTATAAGTTATAACGCAGGAAAACAACGTTGCTGTGCACTAGTTTTAAATATAAAAACCCACTAATACGGTATAAATGAAACTTGATTTATGATAAATAAACTTATCTCCAAATCAGGGAGAACCTGTAGGTGTCAAGTCAAGTCAAATTTATTACATAGCGCTTTTTACAACGGAGCATTGTCTCAAAGCAGCTTTACAATCTTATAGGATCTTAAAAGGCCAATCCCAAACTGAGCAAGCCTAGGGCCACAGTGGCAAGGAAAAACTCCCTGAAAGTAGAAGGAAGAAACCTTGGGAGGAACCGAGACTCAAAAAGGGACCCGACCTCCAGGGGTGGCCTAGACGTTGATTAAGTAAATACTTAACAGTATATTACAGTAATAGTAAAAGTAAGTAAACAATAGAATTTAAATCCATAAAAATATTTATGTTAGTAATAGAATAAGTAGCAAAATAGATTTTAAAACAACAATGTACTAAATTTCTCGTTTGTTGAATGTCCACTGTTCTTGGCGTGCACGTGGTTAATTGTTCCATCACTGATTCTCCCTGTTTGGTTAACACAGCAGGACCACTTCTGCTCACTCACACTCACGCTCACGCACGCACACACACACACACACACACACACACACACACAGTACATGCGCACACCTTCCATAGGGACCCATGTCTTTATTATCACAGTGCAGCAGCTTACTGTTTCCATGGCTCTGTGAGATGGATTAATCACACCATTTAATGTGTTTATTTCTTCCTGTCCAGGAGGCAGAGGCGTGAGCGCTCTAACCGGCTTGGTGTGCTCTTTAATTGGCATGAGATGGAGCTTGTTGTGGAATGACCTCGAGTGAGGTTCACCCACAAAGGTGCCTGAGCGCCAGCTACCGCCCGGTACGCTTTCGTATGTATTCCTAAATCTCCTCGGCGGACGTGCTAAATAAAATCCCTCCAAATAAGAAGACTGATAGAATGCCATATCTACAAATGGCTGGAGTTCTGTTTCCAAGACAACGCCTGAGAACGACCACTGAGCGCGTGCAGGAGAGCCCACTGCGAACAATTTTCCATTACACTCGCTTTGAAGCCATCTACAGAGGACTCTATACCTCCAAATCACCTTGAATGGCCGAGCAGAAGAACTGCCATAAGGAGGCACGTGGGGAGGCCCCCACAGACGCCCACTGACTCCGAATGTTGTTTTAACGCCGTTTGCCAGCGGTACTGAACAAAGATTCACACTTCGTCCTCGTGTTCACTTCATGTGGAGCACTTTATTCATTCTGTAATGTCTGGCGGGGACGGGGGAGGATCAGCAGAAAAGGCCGGCGACTACTAATCGGAAGGATGTCAGTCCAAATACTGCCAACGACGCCCTTCACCCTCAGCTGAAATGTATCAATCGATAAATAAATCAGATAGGGCACCCAACAGTTTTTATTAATAGCTGAACATTACTGATTCAAATGAATAATTTTAATGAAACTGGGGCGGCACGGGGGCTCGGTGGGGTGGCACCGCCGCCTCACAGCAAGAAGGTCCCGGGTTCAATCCCAGGGCGGGGCAGCCTGGGTCCTCCCTTAGTCTCTGTGGGTTTACTCTAGTTTGCAGGATATGCAGGATAGGTTAATTGGTGTCTCTTAAGTGGCCCTAAGTGTGTGACTGTGTCCTACGATGACTTGGTGTACCGTCTAGGGTCGTTCCTGCCCTTGCGCCCAGAGTTGCCGGGTGGGCACTGGCCGGCCCGCGAATATATGAATGAATGAATTTGAATGAAAGTCAGTGTTTTTATTGGTGGCATGGTACCTCACAGCTCTAGCTTCCCCGGGTTCGAACCCGACCCCAGACTGTGTTCTGGTTAGGTTGGAAATGAATGCACGTTTGCGAGGGAAAAAGACCCTAATGACATTTAATTTCTTCAGCAGTGGACAAAACGTTGTTTTACATCCTAAGTATAATCTAAAAAGCTACGTTTTTAAGGAGGCGTGACCGCATTTGTAACAGCAGTGAAAGCAGTCTGTGTTCAGGGTGAGATTTCGGGTGAACGGTTGAATGCAGATGTTTAAAAAAAAAAATCGGTAGGCAGGTAGTCGCATTGCTTCCAAGGAATCCGAGCTTGTGCGTTAGTGTGTGTTAGGAATAATTTACGCCATTTTCATTTCGATAGCCAGAATAGGCCGGCGTATAATTTCATAATGCATGCCAGGGGTTATGATTCATTTTGGACAAGGGCGCCTGTGTAAACACGTCCAATCTGCAGTTTGTTAAAAAAACAGATGATTCTTCAGTTTCTTTGTTATAAAAAAAAAAAGAACTCTGAAAGCTTTAGTCACATGACAATCTTTCGGTTACCCTCTTTGATCAGTTGCAGAAAAGATACTTTGGGGTTGTTTCCATCTTTTTTCAAAGCCCTTTTCCTCTCTTGCTCGCTTTCTCGTGTTATGTTTACAGACGAAAAGAGGGGAGCCTGACAGCTCACTGAGAGCGGGGAACATTCTGAATCTGACTGCGAGCTTTTAAGGACGTACAGACAGACGTCTCATCCCTGATGGTGCACCACTCCATTTCCAGTTTCTCACTGGAAGAAAAACGAGGTGTCATGTTCAAGGAAAACTTTTTTTTTGACATCTTATGGCTAATTTATCTGCAAAAGCATCCATTTCTGATATAGAACCGTAGAAACTTAATCCAGTCGTGTTTTTTTTTTTCTCTCTCGGCAGGTCCAGAGCAATCTGCAGTAGTGCGTGTTTAAATCATGCTGAACCAGTGTACTGGATTTAAGAAACAGTCTGTTTTTCTGCTCCTGGTGGTCTTAGCAATACATAAAACCAGGACCTGCTTTAAGACTACAGTGCAGCTCCATCTGAACATAAATATTTCAGTGCGCAGGAGTGCTGGTGCTGGAGCAATCCAATAGTCTATTTTCTATGATACTGATATTAGAGTATTGGTTTATACCAAGCGTTGGTGTCTCTTAGGAATGGAGTGTGATATTCTCTGATAAAAGTCATGTAAGACTTTGGTATTTCTTAGGTTACGCTAGATGCTACCAGAACAGAGATGTTTCTGGAGTTGGACCAAAATGTCTGAGACAACTGGCTTCATTATGGTCACGCTCTGGTGCAACTGGCTCCCCCTGCATTTGCACCACCTAGCTACACGAGCCCTGGTGTCGGGGGTGAGACGATTACAGGGTCCTCCCGCTGAAGATAACCAGCAGATCTTAGGGCATTTGGCCTGCTTGGTGATGTCGGCTCACTTTCCGGAACACACTTTCTTTGGTCAGGCTTCGGTGCGAGTGCGGTTTTTATTTTTGCTCTCGCAAGCTCCAACTCTTGTTTGACTCCTTCTTCGGAGTTAATTCCCATTCCTAGTGCCGAGTCCTTTTGCGTTCCTATATATGCATATATGCACACACTTGTGGGGAAACACAAAGTGTCCACGCCCCTTTAGCTGGGCTGAGATTAAAACGGCTTTTAACAGCTCTGAGAGGCTTCGTCACTACGGTGGATTCAACTAAAGAAAACAGAGACGGAGAATAACGAAAGTCAGACTTGAGATGCAAATGAAAACTTGGGCGCAAATAACGCAGCTCTTTCTGCAGTTCGAAAAAAAATCCCACACAGAGCAGAAAGCCAAGTTTGCCAAGCCACCCAGCACTGCTCTGAACGTGTAAGCAGTGGAACTGAATGATGTCGGCATGGATATTTGCATTAATGTCATTCAGATGGACCCCTTATCCAGCCCTTATAAAACTGATACAATCTCACACAGCAAGGGATTTGCTGGAGGGCCTAGAAGCAACAGCTTGGCAGAGGTGAGATTCGAACCCTGGATGCTCGTCCATAATAACGGACCTTCACCAAAGCATGCAAATGAAACCTGACAGTGTCAGATGTTTTACAGCTGCAGTAACTCTGTTGTGCTTTACTCCAGCTATATGAGACTCTAAAGCTACAGATGTTTTACTAATTCTGAAAACTAATGGGCTGAGAATATGTACAGGGTGAGTCAAAAGTCACAGGACAGGCTGAGTGCTGCATCGTGGAGTTTTGGCAAAGGTTGCCTAAACCGTTGTTGATCGGTAGCGGTCCTTCAGACGATCGCTACGTTTCTTGTCGTCCACAGTGCAGGTTCCTTTGATGTAACGGTGCTGTTTGAAACTGGTGGATGTTTCTGGGCGTCGGTTGTTGGAGACAGAATCTTACTTATACCTTCAGTTACCGGTGATGAACAACAAAAGTTTTGAAATTCAGATTGAAATCCGACTGCACCAATTGACTTCTGAGACAATTCTGATCTTCTTTGATCAGAACTGGACCATGTTCCAGTCTAAAAGATAGCCCCCCCCTCACCCATTGCTTACTGTGGTATTTAGAGATGTCACATTTCCTTTTGTTTCTGAAATTTAAGGGTGAGTCCTGTGACTTTTGACCCACCCTGTACACTGCATTACTCGATCACGTATCGTTTACGTCTTGTCCTGTGTGTTAATCATCATCACGTTCCTGGCAGGATACACTACATGAGATCAGATCAATCAGTAGATGGAAAAACACTGGACCGTTGACTCGATGTTCTCTATGAAGTGCTGCAAGTATTCAAATTATTTGCCGTAATTGTATCATTAAGTTCATCATATTATTCATTAGCGACTGCACAGATTACTACTGAATATGTCATTGAACTGCGATCCTGTTTTACTTATTTCATTAGCTAACAAATCTGTACATAACAGTTCCTGGTGACATCAATCGACCTTCAGTTTCAGTAAGTGCTTCAGGCCGACGAGGAGCCACGTTTTTGCTCGTTAAAAACGTTAGTTATACAGCTGAAAACGGAACGCTACCATTTACACCACTGGTTTCCAAAGTGCGGGGCACGCCCCCACATGGAGCCGGAGTAAATCGGGGTGGGGGGGTGTTGAGAATCGATTTTGAAGTGTCACTTGCGGACACTTATGACCGTCCGTGGAGACCGAGTTCCCGTACGTCTGTAAAAATCAGTAAGTTATGATCATACCCTTCGCCTCCACCTACCTCTGTGAGTGCGGATTTCCCGCCTTGATCACGATTAAAAGAAAGTACTGCTCCATACTACAGATGATCTACGCTCGGTCCGCGCTTCAGCCGCCTTTGTGAAGCAAAGCCACAAACTCACAGTACCCGCTGAAGTAAGTGTGAGCACGGGTTCCCTAAAGTTAAGTACGGGTGAGTGTGTTCGCAGTTGCCAAACGTAAATCTTAAAAGGCCAACATTATTTGTCCTTAAGACGTTTTTCAAAAGGTCTTAAAATGGAATCATTTAACGTGCTAAACAAGTTAAAAAAGGATCAAAATGTCATAGTGGATGAACCTTACAACAATTTCAGATATTTGTTGTTTTGTGCTATTGTAATAAATGATGCATACGTAATTAAAAAAATAACAATACTCGGGGGTGGGCAGTAGCCATTATGCTGTATTTGGGTGGGGGGGGGGGGGGTCTGAGGCACAGCCTTAGACTTAGAAAACCCCTGATCTAGACACTGAGTTACAGGATACTTGGGGTTAGAACAATTTGTAGTCCAAGCATGAGCTAACAAGCAAGCGAGGACTGCTTGTGGATCTGGTATCCCAAAACTATGGATATTGTGCGTGGCTTTTTGGCTGGATTTACTGTCAGGTGAATCGAATCAGCACAGGTGCTCGCTGATACTCAAACTGTCAAACTGTGTGGAAAGTCGACAAACCAGATAACGGCACAGTCGTAATAAACAGATTGGATTGGATGAACCGTACGGTCGCGGCCGACTCTCGGTCACTTGATGGATCCTCGATCTCCACACATTTCTGTCTTTCATCGATGAGATGCCTTTGCTTCCTCCACCCCTCCCCATTTATCCGGGCTTGGGACCGGCGTGCAGCTGTTTCCAGTTCCACGGCTGGGGTGTTGTGCTTACACAAGTCAATGACAATTTAGAGACACCAATTAACCTAACACGCATGTCTTTGGAGTAAACCCACTCAGACACGGGGAGGACATGCTGACTCCACACAGAAAGGACCCAGGCCGGGACCTTCTTGCCCCCCCCCTCCTCCAAATAAACAGATTAAGCAATTACAATTGGTTGTTTGCAGATTATTCTACACGAATCACACAAACTCCACGAGTGTCCTCCATTAATAACACAGAGCGTGAGCGTTTTCCCCTTCATAGCTGCAGCCTCGGGGGGTAAGTCAGACAGAACTCCCACAAACTGTGTCAGACACTCTGCCTTAAATCCTGAGTGCAAAACCGTTAATGGCCTGTGGCTTTGAAGCAGACCTTGCCGTGTGGAGGATGTTTAATAATGAAAAGGTAAAAGTGGAAAGGCTGATGACAGAGTCTCCTCCCTGCAGGTCCCTCGAGTCCCCACTCCCAGGCAGCCAATCATAAGAGAGAATCCAGCGGCTCAGGGCATGGTCACTGTTAGACCAACGGTCTGCTTTTTAGCCCTTGTTGACCCACTGGCATAAAAAACAACAGCCTCATTAAGCTCTCCATAGTGCCACCTGGAGGTCTGTTAAACTGCTGAAAAGAAATATGGACGGTGCTTTAACGTTGTGTGATCCACTGTGTCGTGGACAAGCCTAATCTGGACTAAACGTTGAATTTTAGAAAGAAAACATTTAACCTCGGGAGGGGGGGGGGGACTCACTAAAATGAAACGTTTAGCCAGGGAATATATGAACCTACGACTTTAGATTTACTGAATTTTACATACAGGCAATAATCCATTTACTCCTTCTTGTTCTTATACGGCTTAATCCTATACAGGGTGCAAGGCAGGAACAACCCTAGACAGGGTGTCAAGAGAACTCGGAGTAAGCCCAGGATCGAATCACACGAACCGCTGTGCCACTGAGCCGCCATGCTGGACATAATAAAACCTATCGTCTGATTTGGGGAAATGTTTGGGCACATTTCCACATGATTGCTCTGTAAGCCTTTGTTCGTTACTAACTTGCTCAACCGAAATAAAGATACTGGACTCTCACCAAGCATAAGGAAGAATCATAAACCTGAATTCCGCTGTTTTATTACCATTAAGGAATAAATTCTGATAAACCAAGAAACCATTGGAACATTTGGACAGTTCCACTAACATAACGATCAGGAACGCAAATCAAGACCCTCCACATCACTGTCATCGTTATGAAAGTTCTGGTCAAAGTTCCATAGTGCGTTTGCCAATGGAGCAACGGATCAAAGCTGCTTTAAAAAAGTCCCAAGTGAGCAAGCCTGGGGTGACAGCGGAAAGGAAAAACTCGAATAGGAATCGGAATAAATGCTCTAAAGGAAGAGGCCTTTGGTGCCAATCCATCGTAGAGCACACGCGCACAGTCGCACAGGACCACTTTAGATACACCAGCTAACCTAACACGCGCCACTTTGGACTGCGGGAGGAAACCGGAGTACCCGGAGTAAACCCACGCAGACACGGGGAGGACATGCAGACTCCACACA
>JAUZST010054211.1:0-24271 GCA_034779995.1 Parotocinclus haroldoi | reverse complement strand
ATCGTTTTGGATACATTTTAACATAAATTTTTTATTGTGGTAATGATCAGATCACTGAAAGTGACATTAAGAAGAAATTAATGTTATTTAATTAGGTAGTTAATTAGTTAATAATAAAGTAAGTTAGTTATTTAATTAATACATTTAATTACTTTAAATATACTTTATAAATTTCTTTCCTGAAAATGGCCTGTTTTGAGTGACAATTTTGTTACCTCAAGAGAAAAGGTCAATGAGGACAAGACAGCTGATATCACGCTCTCATACTAAATATAAGAGCAAACTGTTTTAAAAGAGTAGTGGTGCTTATGTTGACCATGGTTACCTCGAGGGAAAGGTGTGCAGTCATCATTGCAGTGTGATAAAGGTGCACAGACTACAGTGGACGTAGGATGCTCTTACATATTCCACAATTCAATTTTGAAAATACTTTCTCCAGATGCGTACTCTTACAAGACTAACCTAAATCTGACTCCTCAAATGCTATATTTAATGGTTTTGAAACAGACGATAGATGTGTTTCCTTCAGCTACAGCACAAAATACCAGAGATTCAAACAAGCAAAACTAATTTCCCCTTTAAGCCCAATGTTACACTGTAGTCAGAGTCTGATTGTGAATGGTTCCTATTATCTATAATTACAAGATGGTTTTTCATACCACCAGTAGGGGGCAATCCTGAACCACTATAGCATTGACAAAGGGGTTGTATAAATTTAATGAGGAATGAGCGTTAGTTGTTAAGCTCAAGGGAGTGAGAGCGAGAGCAGGGGTTGGGGAGAGTAAGTGAGAATAGTCTGCTTTCTCTGGACTTGCACTTAAGGACAGGAAGAAAATCTTGTTTTATGCAGACAATCTGGAGCTGCTGTTGCAGATCATGCACAGGCTGCAGTAGCACCTACACCTGCCTGAGAACTATTGCTAGCACCAGCACTTGGCAGCAGACATTAAAACATGGCAATGATCTTTCAAAAGAATTATTGGTGTCTGCTAAACAATTACTAGTTCACTTATAAACAAAAGGCAGTACATCTGATTTTTATATTTTTATCTGAGCTTTATGGTAGCTAGCTAGTTCACTTCACAGAAGTCCCCACGATGTAGGGTAATGATACATTTTCCATAATCCCAGTTTTTTCATAGTCTCACGGCATTCTTACACCAAATGCACAAATTGCACAAAAACTTTTGCTGCTGGATACGTGATGGACGCTTGGAAGAACTGGCGGATCATGTGTATGGTGTAACTTTCCGTTGAGGACACTGATGATGTATTTTTTTTGGAACCATGATTACGGGGTTTCTGCTGATTGGATTAAGTGTTGCCCTGTTATATCGCGAAATTAAAAGAGTTGGATCAGCTGTTCAAAGCCCCTTACCACTGTCCAACATGATTGACGGTTTGGGCAGAGCCTTAGGCACTTAGACCTGAGACTGTTACTTGTGGAATGGATTCAATCTCGGTGAAGCTATCTGCAGACGAAAATGGATAAATTGAGGACCACGATTCATAAGAGTGGTCGTATGTAAAATTGAGATCACTTGTGCTCACATACTGTACTCCTCGGACGATAATATGAGGGCGGGGCTTTTTTTAATCTCCAGTCTTCCCCGATGTTTACCATATTCTGATTTTTACTCCATTACGTCTTCCTGTCTTGTCTCTCTACAACCCCAATTTGTTATATTGTTTGTTCGGACGGATTAATGGTTACAATTTCACTGTATATTGTACTTGCTACAATGTATATGTGACAATAAACTTGACTTGACTTTAAATAAAAGGCTTTACAAGATTGGTATACCAGTCTCCAGGTTAGAGAGAGAGAGAGAAGGAAGGGAGATGAAGGCAGAGGCATGTGCAATAGTGAATGGATCATTTTCAGAGCACATGGTGAAAACTAGATGTTAAACAGAAGGGACACTGCGCTAACAGATAAGGCTAACAGAGACAGAGAAACTGACAGACTATGCTAAGATAAACCTAGACTCTGTGCTGACACTTACTATGCTAATGTTCATACAGTGTTCCCTCGCCACTTCGCGGTTCACCTTTCGCGGACTCGCGCATCGTGGGTTTTCCAAAAATATAAACGGAAAGAATATATCGCCGATTTTCGCTGTTTCATGGGTTTTTGTGGAACTTTTACAATAAAAAATCACAAAATGTATAAGAAAATATTAAAATATATATAATTCTAACAATAAAGGAATGTTATAAGTCAAATATTACGATTTAGAGTAAATAGCGTATTTACTAGCGGATGAATACTCACCAAAAACGAGAAGTAAGTAAGTAGAGCATCACCTGCCTGAGTCGCTACATGCTGACATGAAAGTTTTTGTCTGCGGTGTTATGTTCGCTGTTTGTGAAAGTTTCCTTATAGACTGAATTTATTCAAGCCCTACGATGACAAAATAGTGTATAAATACTTAAATAAATATAGTGTCCCTACTTCGCAGATTTTCGAGGGAACACTGTACACACAGACAATGCAACCGACGATTCTAGAACATTCCAAACAGAGTTAATACAGCAGGCAATGCTAATGCAAACACGATCCAGGAAAATGCTAATGCTAATACGAGCCAAGTACTGTGAAATTTCATAGTAAAACTGTAAATTGCGTGCTAGTTTTAATGTGAACAGTTTGACCATAAAGTTGACAGTTCTGCTATGAATATTTGATGGTAATTTGACACCTTCATGTATCTACTGTCAAATTTCACAGTACAGTTTTTCCTGGGTAAGAGTACAAAGAGAAATAAGAACTAATGCAACAATGGTAATAGTACATATACGGTTGGATTCATGGCTAATGTTAAGAGACAACACACTAACAAGACTAGATAATGCCCTGAAACAGACAATAGCTAATACAAACAGATAATCAAACACAGAACAGAGCTACAAAGGATCAAAATATGCAGTTACAACAAATATGAAACATGCTAGACATACAGAATTACAATGAACAAGAACACATATGAACAAGGAGCAGGGGAATGCAACAAATCAGGAGCCAGTGGAGCCAGGTGTAGTGCTATTCATTAATAAAAGATTAATTAGCCATTAATTAACCTTTATTTGCAGTTACAGAGGTCAGACGCTTCCTGTAGTTCTTGATCAAGATTGCAGCACTGCAGCAGGGATTTTGACCCACTCCTCTATACAGATCTTCTCCAGATCTTTCAGGTTTGGGGCTGTTGCTGGGAAACATTGAGTTTCAGCTCCCTCCAAAGATTTTCGATTGGGTAGAAGTCTGGAGACTGGCTAGGAAAGTCCAGGTCCTTGAAAGGTTTTTTTATAGAGCCATCCTGGCAAACCTAGCCATGGCCCATCTTCATTGATCTTGCTGTTATTGGCCAAAATCTGACGATACATGACCCCATCCATCTTCCCTTCAACACGGTGCAGTTGTCCTGTCTCCTTTGCAGAACACCACCCCAAAAGTATGGTTTCTACTCAGTGTTCTCATCCTTCTTCTTCCTCCAAACAGATCGAGTGGCGTTCATACCGAAAAGCTCTATTTTGGTCTTATCTGACCAGATGACCTACTCACATGCTTCCCCTGGATCATCAAGATGGTCAGTGATTAACTTAAAATTGGCCTTGGCATTTTCTGGAATGAGAAGGGGGACCTTGTGTGCCCAGCGGGATTGCAATCCAGGATGTTGTAGTGTGTTACTAATGGTCATTTTTGAAACTGTAGTCCCAGCTTTCTTCAGGTCAGTCTTTGACCGGGTCCTCTTGTGTAGTTCTGGGCTAATTCCTGATCTTTCACAGAATCACCCCACCAGGTGAGATCTTTCATGGAGCCCCAAACTGAGATTGACCGTCATCTTGTGTTTCTTCCATTTTCTAATAATTGTGCCAACAGTCATTGCCTTCTCACCAAGATGCTTGCCTATTGCCCTGTAGCCCATCCCAGCCTTGTGCAGGTCTACAATTTTGTCCCTGGAAACAGATATGTCCCAAGGAAACAGGTGAGTGTTTAAAAGCAGCATCCCCGAAAGGCTCAGTCATCCACAAGAAAGAATGGGGAGAGGTTCACCACTTTGTGAACAACTGCATAAGCAAATAGTCCAACAGTTTAAGAACAATATTTCTCATTGTGCAATTGCAAGGATTTTAGGGATTTCATCTACAGTCCATAATATAATCAAAAGATTCAGAGAATCTGTAGAAATGTCTGCAAATAAGTGGCAAGGTCAGGAACCAAAATTAAATGCCGTGGTCTGTGATGCCACAGGCAGCACTGAATTAAAAAGCAATCATCATTTTGTAATAGATATTACCACATGGGCTCAGGAACACTTCAGAAAATGTTGAAAATGTGTGGAACATTATGAAGTGCAAAATACGACAACAGAGACCACGGACTGTTAAGCAACTGTTTTTTTACACCAAGCGAAAATGGGTAATAATTCCACCTGCAAAGCTTTAACAATTAGTGTCCTCAGTTCCCAAATGCTCATTGAGTGTTGTTAAAAGGTAAGGTCATGTCCCAACTTTTTTGGAATGTGTTGCAGGCATAAATTCAAAATGAGTGAATATTTGCCAAAAACAATAAAGTATATCAGTTTGAACATAAAATATCTTGGCTCTGTAGTGTATTCAGTTGAATATAGGTTGGAAAGGACTTTGAAATTTGAAATCATTATATATATACATATACTGTACATCTATCTATCTATCTATCTATCTATCTATCTATCTATCTATCTATCTATCTATATATATATTTGTTTTTTTTTGTAAGTATGTATGTAATGCAGACTTATCTCCTACCATTTTTATGCACCGGATATGTGAGCATTCCGATGGGACATTCTGATCTAAAGAGTTTCCTCAAATAATCAGAAGCATAGTTGTTATACAGCTGAGGTATTAAAGGAAACCACAACTTAAATAAATAAATAAATAAATAAATAAACACATGCAGAGTTGTCTTTTTGTAGTACTGATATTTTCTTTGGTTTTCTTTCAGTATCTGTGTGAAAAGCATTCTTTACATTCAATCTTTGTAAATATTACCTTGAAAATAAGGTGAATGATACATTTCAAATGAACTCAAAATAATTTTATGTAAATGAGAGGAAGCCTTGGTCACATTTTATCGCCAGTCAATTTCACATATCTTCTGTGTGTGAATATAGAGAGCACTTTCACTTGCTCCACGTGAAAAGGGTAATTGACTTTGAATAATCCAAGTTTTAATAAACACATCCATGTCAGGCTACGTGTGCAGAGTGCCTATACTGCCTTGTTGCTCTCTGTGCTGTCATAACCAGTGCAAATCAGCTAGAAGGCCCCGGGTACTTTTACTCACCCTATTAATCTCTGTCAGTAAGTCACATAAAGCCATTTACCTAATACAGAAATCTCTGTTTACCACTGGCAGTATACTAGGACATTTGTGATAAAACTTTTAATTGTTATTTTGCTTGAATACCTAGGCATGGCTGTGTTGTTTGCGACACGAAGAGATGATCTCTGATAAAGCAATAACAAATACAGATTTCTGTAAACTTGAATTACTTTCGCATGGATTTACCTTGGGTACTCCGGCTTCCTACCACAATCCAAATATATGTGTGTTAATTGGATTAATTGGCATCTCCAAAGTGGCTGTGGTGTCTGAGTGATTGTATGAGTGTATGATGAATTTGTCTAGAGTTGCTCCTGCTATACTGCCAGCTAAGAACCGTTCATCCTGTGTGGAATCTACTTAAATCTAAGCTACCATTCCTTCCAGACACTTTTAAGATGGAATATGAATTGTGAGCCAGGGCTTATTGTTCAACATCAGTGGCAGACTTAACAGTCATGTTTCAGAAAGTGAAAAGTAAAGGTAGTCTTAGCAAACAAACTCAAAAGTATTACTCTCGTTCTCTGATGGTTTTTTTTTTCCACAAGCCTTTGTCTATGTAGTGTACTAAACTGTTCATGCACCCTGGTTTATTAAGAATGCAAAATAAGAAACAGACTGCTGGTTGGTTGAAGCTGTGCTATTCTTTGTTTAACCTTTCCTTTTAACACATCTGTTGTATTACCCAAGATTTATGGTTTTGTCATCTTAAATGTGTTTGGTTGGATCTATCTGTCAAGTGAAGTAAAAAAAAACCACTGAAATCGTTTGTTTATTTCTTGACACCAACTACCATTTATGCACATGTACTGGTAGCACTGAATCCACTGTGGATGGTCGATTTCAAAGCAATTCCTCAGGCATACAAATTACTTGCTTTTCACATCCTGTTTCATCAGGTTCTCCAGATATGTCCATATTATTTGTATGGTAAGGGTAATTGCTGCATATATTCTGCACTTTGAAAAAAATACTCAATCTCATCTGCTGCGTCGTATTTATTTTGTCTATTTATTTGGGAAAATACAGACCAGGGGAAGGTAAGTCTTTATTGACTGATGCTGCAGTAAAGTAAGTACAATAATGATGACCCCAAGGAAACGCTTCAAAAAATGTCAACAGTGCTTGAGATGTGAAACATTAAAAACACTGAACAATTCCTCAACGATTGTTTCAAAATTTGTAAAATTCAGTTGTTAGTTTGGCATTAAACTGAGCGCTTCCGTGTTTATTCTTAGGAAGAACCACGAGCAATGTAATAGCTTGTTGGTACAATCATTATGGATGAATATATATATATTACTGTTTTCGCCTTTTTTCCAGCCAAGAACATTTACATCCAAAAACAGCTCTTTGTGAGAGCTCAGTCAGACGCAGTAAATAGTTCCTCCCCGCAGAGATGTCTCTACAAGGTCCTATTCAAAATAAGCAGGAAGACTTTTTTCACATTTGAAAACATTTTTAAATGTGTAAATATGGCTTACAGTATGTAATGGCCAATTACTTCAGGGATTCTTATTGCTTGAGCCTACACAACAGCATTAGGTTTTTCCTGAGGAGTTATTAAACATTTTAAAAGTTCAGTAAAGAATACTACACAAAAGCCTTAAACTCAAAAACTCTTAGACAGTGGTTTCTTCAGCACAACACAGCTACTAGATCATATTGCAAAAATACTATGCATGTTCTTTACAGGTGGTGTCTGATTTTGCACTTGAAGCAGACAACTTTCTTTAAAAAAACTTTTCACAAGGTCACTCCATTTTAAGTGAAAACACAGTTATTCTGTCTTTCAGAGAATGCTACTTTTCAGCCACTGTTTCTCACTCTGCCATTGTTTTCCCGGTGCCCTTGTCCTCTTCTTTTTGTGAACAATGCTTGAGTTAATACCAACACTTTCTCAGTCAGTGGTCTAATGTTGAGTGTGTGCTTGTTGTCTGAAGAGCAATGACATTGAGAGGTGTTATCACCCAACATCACTCAGAGGAGGGGTGACAAGGCCATAGTTGCCACCTTTGTCAAAACTGATTTTAAATTAGGAGGAATATAATTATTAATGTTGAAAGAATTAGACAGGCTTTTGCTTTCTTTCACCAAAATATTGGAACATTAATTCAACAAAAAAAAAGCACCATGTTGCTGGGTCTTGCTGGTAAGTGAATTACATGGTATTAATCAGCTGGTTTACCTGCCTTTTAATTAGATTAAAACAAACAACATTTATGACCATAAATCTTTAAATAGGACAAGAACTACTACACCGTGAAGAACACACCCACTTGCTTTCTGCCAACTCAATCATACTCTGTTTGATTGCCTTGAATGTGTTTTTTTTATTCATGCTACATCTTAAACACTCCCTTTTAGCCTTGGCAGCAAGTGGAAAAGTTGCTAATAAAGGCAATGGGTGGCCCTGAGTAAATTCACTGAATAAATCCAATTTCTGGTCATAATGGTATTCCCATCTGGAGCTGTCCCAAATCAATTTCTGTCCCTGGAGTGTGGTCTCTGAAAATGAATGACAAAAAAGGAATTAAATTTGGGAGGGCTGTGCCATATTATAAATTATATGAGTTATTAATTCTTTCAATTGCTTGAGAACAACACAATTACTGGTATTCAAGTAGCAATGCTTATCAGCTAAGTGGCAATTATGTTATTCAAATGCAGTAATTAACTGGATATATTATAAGCAAAATGGGGCACTTGAAAGAATGTTACTCTTGGGGATTCAGAGGTTTGGTGACCTACATCAAGTGTGTTGATCAATATTCAAAGGAAGTGTTTGGAAAGTCTGAAAAACTGGTGGTAGGTCTGCCGATGGTGAATGCAAAAACACATAAGAAGCAGTTATTTTTGCATGAGACAACCTCTTTGTTAACCAATCACACTAACCTGACTAAATTAAGGGCCATTTATCACCACTGACTCTTACTATCACTTGATAGCAGTATGAGTAATACTAGTGAATACACTGCTCACAAAAATTAGAGGATATTTTATTTGGAAAATGAAATATCCCCTAATTTTTGGGAGCAGTGTATATTACCATTGATTATCTTACTAATGAATTAATGTAATTCACCACCTGAAATACATAAGAACACATATGGCAGATCATGAGCACTCTTATGGTGACAAAATTCACCATATTTGGTTGTTATAAAATATATTATATTAATATTTCCTCACGTAGAGCTTATGTACAATTTCTCTTTAACATTTTCATCAGTAGTATGCATGAACAGTATACTTATGTAGTTCACTGCAGATCCATTGAGTGTGTAAGTACTCATCTTAAAGACATTAACAATAATAGTGCCATGTTCTAGCAACGTTATTCCTTTGCAAATGGGAGTCCATTGCTCAACGAAATTAAAACCAAAAAGGTAATTAGATTGTCTGTAGGTAAAGAGTAGATCTCAGAGAAATGTACTGAGCTTTGAACACTACACTTTTTACATGACACTGTGTACAAGTCACTAAAATGGGTGAGATTGTCCATGACTACTTGTACTGTGCTCAGCTTAATGAAGCACACGAGACCAAGACAAATCTTGACTACAAATTAAAGCAATACCATTACTAATACATTTATAAATAATAATAATAAACAAATACTGTACATGCGGGGGTGGGGTTGGTAAAAGTCTGAAACCAATGCTTCTATTTCATATTTTTCTGAATATTAACATATTTTTCATATTCCATATTATAACAGTTTGAGTGAAAAGTTACATTTTTGAATGACAATATAATGACAATGTGCACCTGAGATGGCAGGTACTCACAACTGTAATGTTGTTTTTCAGAACCAAGTGCAAAGTAAAATGTTCCTTGCTTTGCTAGAGAGCAATGAAGAGAATGATGAGCATAGTTTTATGACAGAAATAATAATGGAAGGGAATATATGGATGAAGTAGTTAGTGATTGGTGCACTAGTGTGAGATTACGATGAGATGGGATAGAACCAGGGATGTAGGGATAAATAGATGTGTATTCTGTACCACCATGCAATTTATTAATGAGTGTAACAGAGTGAGTGAGCACTCCCATATACCAGAGCAGGGGAAATGTGGGAGCCTTGAACAAAGGAGAGGCAAAGATAACTTACTCAAATAAAAGTACTGCTTTAAGGAACCTGACGTTAATGTTAACCTTTCTTTTTCATACATTTTGCTTTTTCTTCTATGCCAGCTCACAATAATGTTTTTCTTACACATAAGTTTGTATGTTAATCTTATAATTTTACTTATATGTTATGTTTATCTTAGTTTGTAAACTGAATTGCCTTATCAAAACATACTTTGTTTTTGGTTGTCTCTCACTCAAGGTCTCAATGACCCAACAACGGTAGCTTGGCCAATGTGAGACTTGAACCTTGGGGTCCATAGTCCAGTATCTTAATTGTTAGGCTACTGCATCTTAAAACAACACAAGACATATTGGCAAGAGCTAATAAACCAGACAGGAAGCATTGACATAACTATAAGCCAGGAGCCCAGAGGTATATGTAATATAAAGCTAAGAAACAAACTAGAAAAGGACTGTGGTGGCTGAGTGGTTAAGGTACTTGACTATGGATCAGAAGCTCCAGGGTTCAAATCTCACCTCTGCCACAGTTGGGTCCCTGAGCAAGGCATAACCCATAATGGCTTGGATTGTAAGGCTGTGGTAATTGTAAGTTGCTCTGGATATAAGCGTCTGCTAAATGCTATAAATTTAGAAGGGAGTATTTTAGGACGTGCAGAGTAGGTGCAATTGAAAGTGCAGGTGAAATCAACCTGCTGTGGAAGGGTAAGAGAAGAGAAGAGCCATGTAAGATGACAAAACACTATGAAACATGCTGTTAACCATATTTTGGCCATCACCAGTTAAACAATTTTCCTCACCATTTCTGATCGTTATCATTTTTAGTAAACTTTTTAAAAATAATTAATTCAACAGTGAACAAAGCCCTCTGCCAAGTGAGTACATGCAACTGACTAAAATGTTATTTTATACAAATTAAGAAACAGTTTATCATGCTTATTACGCTTTACACCTCTCCTTGGAAAAAAAAAAGTGAGTGGCAAATCAATACATACTACATTTACAGCATGTAGCAGACACCCTTATCCAGAGCAACTTGCACAGATTTACAATTTAAGCATTCTTTGGTTACAGACCTTGCTTACGGACCAAACTGTGGAAGCTGTAGCAGATGAGGGATTTGAACCCTGGGCCATCAGGTCCAGAGACCAGTACCTTAATTGCTAGGCTACCACAGTCCCATACTAGTACCACATACTAGTATTACTACCTATTGTTATAGCATTTTTGTGACAACATGAGACAAAACTACCCTGACAAAACTCCACATGTCCTGTTTCATTTGTCTGATTTTAATGTCAGAGAAATTACAGTGTACAGTGTACACAAAATAAAAGCACTAGAATTGGCAGTGCGGTTCATCAAAACCAATCTGTACTTCTGGAACGTAATGTGTTCCTGGTGGCATCACTAATAATACAGTATATTTCACAAATAGCACAAACTCCATTATAGTATCATTGTTGAGCACAGCGGCCCAATGCTGTTTACTGATGGAAAAAATCATGGCTTTGCGGATGATTAGACAGAAGAAACCAACCATTTATATAAAATAGGTATTATGATAGGATTTTCCAAAACTTAAATAGTACCACTGTCTGCAGCATTGTGATGTGAAACAACAAAGTGTGGAAAAAATCATCTTTATGATACTAAGGGTATAGCACTAGACTTAACCCTTAACTTCATATTTATTTACTTTAATCAGATTCTTTTGATATGCCAAATGAGTTAATGCAAATGTAATATGTCACATGCAGATACATATAGATGATGAGGAAATAACTAAAATAGATGGTTCCTTCCATTGAAATCTATTTTTCAGGTTCCCATCCTTTAGATTTCAGAGCACATGTAGACAAATATATATAATCAATACAGCAATACAGTACTAACCTAAATATATTCTGGATGAAGAACTGTAAATTTCCCACGGGTCCACAGTCATCTATTCGCACTAATGAAGGGTTTGAGTCCTTTGCTTTGGGAAAAAAACAAACAAACAAACAATAACCCCCACAGATAATTTAGTTAACATAGCTGAACAGTGTCCACTCAGTTTTCCTCAAATTTTATTCAATGCCATTTAAGAAAATTATTTCTTATGAAGTTCAAAACTAGATAGCAGGCCAATGGGCAATAAATTAAATCACAATCTGCAGTGGAATGCTGTGGTGATGGCAGTATTTATAAATAATCTGTGTCTTTAAATGATGGGCACTATTGCAATTCCCTGTATAAGCCATTGAGTTTTACCTCAGTAGTAGCTGTTGTGTTGGCTTCACCTGGGTTCACTGTATTCTGCAACTTTAAATGTCACCTAGGTAATATTGCTGTTGAGTATATTGCAGTTATCTTAACTGATGCATTGTGAGTATGAAAAGAAAGTCATTGTTCTGTGAAACCTGACCTTTGTGAAATGTTTGAGATTGTTTAGATTTTTTTAAATCTAAAATATACTGCTAAAAGAAATTTGGGAAATAACGAAATATCCACTTTTTGTGTGTGTGCTATTTTGTAATGCCATCAACAATCAAAAAAACTTGACGTTCTCACATCTCACAAAGGTGAAATCTTTCTCTGGTGGCGACAGCTTTGTTGCTGTATTCAATATTACATGGTTGTTCTCAGCACCATTTATATTATATATTTTAATATTTGTTATGCAAGGAAAATTACTGAATATATTATTAGAAATAAGTAAAATAATGTTAAATTAGCTGTTTAACATGCCCAAGACAAAGAATTTGCAAGGTATATTTGTGTAGGAGTTTAAGGGAATATTGTGTGTCTTGTTGTAAAATGCCTCCTTAAGGGGTAACATTGTCAGTAATACCTTTTAAAAACCTGTTGTTTTGGGGCACAACTGCAATTCCTTGGTTGTAAGGCTGTAAGAGTTAAATAGTTTTATCTCCCAATTTTTGTGAGCAGTATAGTATACTTAAATATAGATTTAAAAACACTGTTATCGAAACATACAGACTGAGACTGAGACAAAAGACACAGGGCACCCTTTAATTTCAGAAACAAAAGGGAAAATGACATATCTAAATACCCAGCAGTAATGGGTTAGGGGATCTGTTAAGCTATGTCTGGAATATGACCACCATCTTCAAAGCCACCATATTGGAAGTTTTTCTAATGGAAAGGTGGTCATGTAGCATATCAAAGCATTGTCCTGGAAATCAGTTGCCACAATCAGATTGTCAATAGCTTTTGTAATTTAAAAGTTATCAACACGGAAAGTTCAAAACTTGTGTTATTGTAACATTTAACTTAATATGGAATTGATGATTCTGATGTCTGGGGAATGCAGCTGCTGTATCAAAGCTACAGACTTCAACTGTGACGAAGATGTATCAAAGATGGCTGAGGCACACGCAAGCGTTCCAGGAAGCCATTTATTCCAAACAGCGAGAGCAACAGGCAAAAACATAATCAGACAGTCCAGGGTCGAACCAGGTGGGCAACAACAATAACCAAGATGGGCTAGACAGGCGTAAACGAAGGTTGGAACTACAGGTCGGCAACAGTAAGTACATACCTATTTATGAAGCGCTTAGAACTCACGGAAAACCAAGGGTCTTAGCAGTGAATGTGAGCGAGTGAGGTGAATAAGTAGGGCGTGTAATCAGTGACGTGAATGAGATCCATGTGTAGGAAGTTAATATTCAGGTGACAGTGAGTGTAGCAGTAGCAGTAATCTGAAGCCCTCTACCAGTGAAGATATTTAAACAATCATTTTTACAGCCTTTACAAAAAGTCCAAAATGCAGCATGTGATGTGTCCTGTGACTTTTCACTGTACATCATTCTAGTTCAGGTCATGAATACTGGTAGAGCAGAAGAACTATTCCATTATACCATTATGCATGACTATCAAATGATTTGTACAGTGGACTATGTCCTTCTATCTGCTTGTTTAGCAACAGATTGGGTGTGTATTTGCCTCGTTAAAGAGCGCAGTCTTCTATATCACATATACTAGCAAAAGGAGATTCTCTGCTGTCTCACAGTGTACCTATAGGAACTGAAAGTGGAACGTTAGAATGAGTAGAATGAGCTACCAAGGTACACTAGGAGGCAGAGAAGCAAGCTATTCACTAGTAAAAATGTTATTTAATCTTGAGCCACACAATGCATACACTTTCACACTGGGACACATTAAGGGCAAAGACAATTTACCTGATAACTCTTTGGAATGTAGGAAGAAGGAAACCCACTTCGAGAACAGGCAATCTCCACACAGTCAGGGATCTCTGGGGCTGTGAGGCAAAAGTGGTAACCATATATTACCAAGGCAAAACGTTCAGGACCACTTTTGTGGGGAAATGTGAATATATAAATATACACCCTTTATAAATAAGATCAAGCACTTAATGGATGAATATGAGGTAATGCATTACATTTAATTTGATTAAACAGAACCACCAGTGTATGGCCTTCTTATGCGTCCATTAGTTCCAGACTAAAATCTGTTTAAAACATTGGTTTCTACCCAAAAGCAGCATTGCTTTTAAAGAATAATATGGAACTGCCAGTCTTATATTAGATTTATCAGATTATTCAGTTTATCTGTGTTTTGTCATGACATAATGCAATTCTCGTCACCTGCATTTCCAATGTATAGGGTAATTGGGTCATGGCTAACTATAATACAAGCAGGCAATGTGGTAACAGATAACGTGGAAATGTAATCAGATAGGGTGAGCATACTGATAACCCATGTATTATCCATACAGGAAGTGCTAACAGTGCTAATGCTAATAAATATTGAGCGAACATGAAACATGGAACATACTACAACCTGAAACCCTGAACACCAAACGGCACAGAGACACAGGTCAGGAAAGGGAGCAATAAAGGAGAACCTTGATTTAGGAGAAATAGGGTGTGTACAGTGAATGCCAGAAAAGGGAGTGATGAGTGACAGTAAGTGAGGGTATTTATAGGAAAGTTACAACAGGTGGCAACAGCTCCAAAGGAAAAAAGGTCAGAAGGGAGCCATGTCAAGATGATCAAGCTCTCCAACCTACCTAATCATGACATAACCTCTCCTCGATAGGCGCAGCTCAGAAGCACAAAGAATAGAAACTGAAGAAAATCCAGAGAGACAAGAAGAACAAACCAATATATTCAGGAAGGGGAGCAGAACATCAATGTGAACTGTGAAATGTGAACGTGTGAAAAGAGTCAGGGGCCAGAACATTCAACAATCGTACTGGTTTAGTTAGTATCATTGGGTTTGGTGAATTAATACAGCTGTGTGTCATCTGCATAGCAGTGAAAATTGATGCCATGTTTATGAATCATTTCTCCTAATGGTAGCATATAGAATGTAAATAATAGCGGTCCCAAAACTGACCCTTGTGGAACACCATACTTTTCCTTTGTAGTTTTTGAGCATTTATTTTTTACATAGATGAATGGTCAGTCAATTATGATTTAAACCAAGAGAGTGTAAATAATTTAACAATTACCATATTTTCTAGTCTATCCAGTAAAATGTTACCTTCAACAGTATCAAACGCTCCACTAAGATCTACCATACAGTTCCAGTACTATGCCTTTTCTAAATCCTGATTAAAATTTCATAAATACTGTTTGTATGTAAATAAGAACATGATTCTTTAGATACTGTTTTTGCTAGAGTTTTCGAGACAAAAGAAAGGTTTGAAACTGGCCTGTAAATAGGCAGAACATGTGGATCAAGATTACGTTTTTTTTTTTAAATCAAAGGTGTAACTACAGCACCTTTGAACTGTTTGGGTACATACCCAAGGCTAAGGGATGTATTAATGAATTAATGAATATATTATTTATTTATATGTAAGTCAACAGTTCTAGTCTCTACAATAACTGGGAGTAAATCTTTAAGAAAGTTTCAGTTTAACTTCGATGATTTAATCAAAGCAGTTAGTTCATTTTAAGAAATTGGATTAAATGAATTTCAGTTTGATTACTTTATTGGATAATTCAGTATTTTTAATTATGCTGCTTAAGCTGAAATGACAAGTGACTTTGAAGTCATATATTTTCTATCTTCTCTGTCATTATTATCATTATTATTTTTTAACGTATCTGGTGCAGTTAGGTGGTAAATTAGATTCAATTTCATTGGTATTTTTAGTTAATGAAGACACTGCCTCGAAAAAGAAACCTAGGATTATTCTATATATGAAGAATAATATGCAGCTTTAGCTTTTATGAGTCCATGCTTATACTCAGAGCATCTTTCCATGCAATTTTATACACTCTATTGCAGTGCAGTCTAAAGATGATTATTGAGTCCATTAATTACTGCTCATTAAAATGAAAAGATTTTATTGTTCACAAGCTCAAACCCAGCTAACGGTCATCTGAACTGTGTGCGTAAACACTCCTAAAGTTTAATATCCTGATTTAAAATGCCTTTTAAAATTTCTTTTCCGAAAAACTGCATTAATGGCCTTCAGTTTTTTAAGCCTTCGACTTAAATCACTTGTCTTTCTAGGTCATGAAATAACAGCACATCTGAACAAATACAGGGATAGGCTCCTCAGGTTGTTTTGTTCCAAGGGAGGAAACGCAGCCCGCAAAATGAATGAAGTAGTGATGTTGCTTAACAGGTAATTCAGATGTGTTGACTGAATTTTTGAAGTGTTGATATATGATGCCTGACCATGAACTCGTGAAAAAATTGTGTTTGTATGCCACTGGGGATGCTGGTGTAGAGAAGTAGTGATTCGTGGCCTGATGGTATATCTCTCTGAAAATTCTGAACATGTTACTACACATTACTTGGTTAGTGTGGTATATACATACATTCATGTCTTTAAAATATATAATGTGTAACATTTTTAACATACTTATTAATACTTAAACATAAGCATGAGTTTTAACAGTATTGAAAGATGGCAATGCAACTAAACAAATAAACTGAAGAAATGGCTTTGAAAAATAATTTGTAAAATGTACAAGGGTAAGGGTAAAGACACCTCCACATTTATGGACATGTAAAGAGAAGACCAGTATGGAGAGGATCATGTGCTTACAAGCATTATCATATAATGTTCTGTATGTTTATTTTAGTACACCAGTGGTGATATCGATCCTGATGACCTGAAACATAACTCACTGAAGCTTGTCACCAAAGGCGGCTCTACAGATGGCAGGGATCGTTTTGTAGGGGGTACAGGGGATTGCATAATCACAGTGTCCCAAATGCATGTGTATAATGTATGCAGTCTGATGTATGACATATGTAATCTGTTATCTCAAACCACTGAGGTACACATTTGAATAAAAAAATCGACTGGATCTAGACAGTGGGAAACTGTCCCCATGGATTCTGTCATTGAATTACAAGTTGACATAGATGTATGGCAAACATTGATGTTGCCAAAATCACAAACATAACATAACATGACATGACATGACATGACATGACATCACGCCTGAATACACACAGCAGATCATCCCAGCATCATACTGTTGCACCAGCTTATATGTAGACCTTATGATACTGTACACTGCTGTTTGGATTTTGGCTGGACTTTGAGAGGATACTGAGGTGGGTTGGGGGGGGGGTCTATGGGATTGGCAGTGGTGTGAACATGTTTAAATGTTCCAGTTCACATAAAATAATATTTTTTTACTTTAAGGTTAAATGTTTGTAGCTACTTACTGCTAAGTAAAATATTTTTGATGGAGAAAAATAATAAAGTGGAACCTAGACTCAGGAATTTCTTTTAAAAAATATTGGTTTTTAGTTCACTAAAATATTTTTTGTGTAGTGCTTATTTCATAATTGTACAGCTGAAGTACAACCTGCCTTTTCATTATCGTTAGCAGTACTCAAAGGGAAGCAAATTCTTACTTATATTTATCTTAATGTTAAGGAAGTAGAACTAAAAAGCTTAATTTTAGTGACTGGACAAACATATTTTTCTAAGCAATGACATGTAACTGAGCACTGATTTATTAGTTATGTCAGTTTAAGAGTTTTAGTAAAAAAGATTTCAGGTGAAGTCTTATGGCAACTCACAGACAGCCTATTTGTCTTTATTTATCTTAAAGGATAGTTTACCTGCCTGATTTGTGGGGTGGGATGGGATAAGTCAGGCCTGGCGTAAAACATCCTAATTGTTTCTCAACAATGTGAATAGGGTGAAGCCCATCCCAGCAGTAGACAGAAGGACACTCATGAAAGTCTCGTCTCATTGGTAACTCTTTTGTTTAGTAGTATATTACTGAGGTTTTTTTTTTTTTGATTAAACACAGATTTATTATTCTGGGCAAACATTATAGACACAAAATAACAGTAGAGTATTTGTGCTTGTATTAAGTTTTCACCGTTAATGTATGTACATCAAACAAATGTATTTTGCAATATAAGCTTGACAATCAGTTGAAACATAAACCAAATTAATTGTTGTTGGGCAACTGACTGTGAAAGTCCAGGAAAAAGTAATTGAAATAAAGGCGCACAACATATGATCAAATCTGTTCTGTCCAAAACCACAAACAAATTGACCTTGAAATATGGTAAAAAACATGGATTAAGTAAATCCTTTATTTTGCTGCAATCTGTTGGGGTAGGTATAGGGAAAACACCAAGCGAACAATGCACACTGCTAAAGTAAGTTTTTTTAAACCCAAACAACAAATGCATCTTAACATTACAAATTGCTTTTGCTACCTCAGGGTCTGAATGCCTTAGAATATAATTTAGTAATTTAGATTTAGTACAATAATTTAGTAATGACTTTATTGAAGCAATTCATGTTTGTGTTGTATGTTTATTATTTGCAACAGTATGGTTATGACTTCCCCATTGTGACTTTTTCAAGGGAATTAACTGGGAATGTTTTGTGACTTTTGCGTGTGATAGTTGGTACAAAGCTTTGAGTTGTGTTTTTCCTTTTGCATTTTCACTAGTGACATACTTTTTAATGACAGCTATAAAATTAGAATTATAACCAGATTTAAGGATTCATAAGACATGTTGCAAATTATGAGTTTGTTTTTATTCATTTGGATAATTGTTTTCCTACTTTAGGGTGGATGTTGGCTGATACTGCACGGGTATAAAGATCTGGGGTGCTTCTTTAAAAATCCTGTCTGTGCCTTCAACTAGATGTGTCCTTTTTGTATATTGTATATTTGCAGTTGGTAAATTTCTTCATTATTGGCAAGCAGTGCATATTGGCATTTTTAATAGTAACGGTCCAATCAATGAAAACTGACATACCTTTGTTTCAATTTGTATATTCTATAATAATTATAATAATATAATAATTAAATTGTTATTGGATGATTAAAAGAATTAGGCCTTTGCATTACCTTATAACATAACCCAGTGAAATTGTGGATGACTGCTGAAGAGTTTCCAAAACCTGGATTTAATTAGCCCTACTGCTGAGCTGTGCTCCATTTTCAAGTATGATAGTTTAGTAGATAGTAGATAGTGCCCCTAATTCAGCAATTTTGTAGCATGATGGGAAAATAAAATGATCAATTTAACAAACATGTGGTGTACAAACCATTTTCAGTCAAAACTGACATTTAAAGCCCTAAACTGCCCGGATCGAGATAAAGGTTGTTTAGAGGCACTGGGGATTGGTGTCAATCATTAAACTAATTAACAGCATTTTCAGTTGTGCCCATTTGTATTTAATAAACCAAAACACGCACCTTCCAACCCAAAATGATAATGCTACAGACATTCTTAGTTAAAATGATAAAACATGGTGTCCAGATTGCACAATTAAAATGTTATGAAAACCATCAGCCAGACCCTGCATGAAAAATTGTCACTTTATTACAGAATGTCACCAACTGATGATGAATCATTACCATTTATAATTATGTCTTATTAATAGCAAAGGCTGTGTTGCTTTGGTGCCAGGTTTACTTGTTAAGAGAAAATCTGTGAAACTGACTCATATATTTGTTCATTTTGACAGTTTGTGAATATGATTCCAGCTACAGTTGCCATATTTATAAATATACTAAAACAAGTGCATGACACCATATAGGAGTCCAAAGTGCTAAGTGTCATCTCTGTGAAATGTGAAGCTCAAAACATAACACAGTATGAATATAAGTTACTCAGTACATTCATGCACTTTGAATTACCTAAGAACAACTGGAATAGATTCACAAATGCTGCATAAACATCAGATTTAAGTAGATTCAGAAACACATGTGGATGTTACTAAAAAACTAACCATTCGTAAATTCGATTTTAAAAATCAGCACACTGTACAGGTCACATACATGTATGCTGTTGTTAGGTTGATAAATGCACACTGAGAAAGTTACTTATTCTAGACTAGATTTCAGTAACCTAATTGTTTGTAAATTATAAAAAGCATGGTTTACCTACATGAAGTTAAATTGATCAGTTCTGTGACTACACAAAAATTGTATTGAACCAGTCAACCATGATTTTTCTTACATTGTATTTATTGAATGAATTTCTCAGATGATCCACCACAAACTGTATCCTCATCACACACTAGCCAAAGTTCCACTGATGCTTGAAACAAAACCCATGACCGAAGAAATGCTGGAGATACTTCTTTGAAAAAGGTAAAAATCACATTCTGAGAAATATTCAATGGAAACATTTCACGTCACAGATGAATTGCACGTTGATCGAATAGTTGTTCTTACTGTTTATATGCACATGCATCATTAAATGGTGCCTTGGTAAGAATGTGTCTGTAATCAATAGCCCCAGTTATGTTTGGGAAGTTTGCAATGGCACAAAAATTATGTTTGACTTCCAGCATGATAAGGGAATTAGATCGGGTGTATCATTATGAAGATTATGCCGTCTAAATCTCCTGGGATAGCATTGAGAGATGGGACACGTTCAGCACCTGTACAAGTACGGGAATATCATGTCATCTGCAGGACACCCCTCTTAGAGTTAGATTTAAAATGGTTCATAAATTCAAAATATTGGATCTGCACAGCATAAGATCAGCCATTTCCACTAGTGACTATTACATGCAATAATTCATTTAATAGTGAAACAATATATTTATATTATTTAGCAGACACCCTTATCCGAAGCAACTTACATTTTATATAGCCTTACAATCCAAGCAACTGTGGGTTAAGGGCCTTGCTCAAGAACCCAACTGTAGCAGAGTTGGGATTTGAACCCGGGATCTTCTGGTCCATAGTCCAGTACCTTAACCGCTAGGCCACCACAAACCCAACTCTAGCTATCAGAGTGCTTGTTGAGTGTCATATAATTCATATATACATAGATATGCTCCAAGATTACAGGAACATTTTAAATAAAACTAAAGCAACTCAGTTCAACTTCTGGGATGTTGAGCTGATCAGTTAAGTAGTGAGGGGGTTGTTAATACACTTTAGCTACTTTGGTGTTAAATAAATTAATGCAACAACGGTGAATTTAATATGCATTAGGCTATAAGAGCAACAATGAGTCAACCCCTAAAAAAGGAATGGTTTAATAGGTGGAGGCCATTGACATTTTGTCCTTCCTCATCTTTTCTGGCTGATGTTTCACTAGTTTTGCAGTTGTCTGTGGTGAGCGTGACTTCTACTTGGTGAAGTACCTGGACCCCCTATTTGATTGCGCAGGTAGTAATTTACATTTACATTTACGCCATTTATCAGACAGTTAATACAATCTTAGAATCTGAGCAATTGTTAAAAGCCTTGCTCAAGAACCCAGCAGTGGCAGCTTGGCAGAGGTGGGATTTGAACCTTCTGGTCCAGAGTCAAGTACCTTAACTTCTAGGCTACCACAAACAAACTCCTGCAGGATGGCACAACAATACATGCCATTGCCTGAATGTTTGCTGTGTCTCCCAGCACGGTCTTAAGAGTATGGAGAAGATTCCAGTAGAAAGGCAGTTACTGTAGGAGAGCTGCACAAGGCCATAGAAGGTCCTTAACCCATCGACAGGAACAATATCTGCTCCCTTCTGCAAGGAGGAACAGGATGAACCAGAGCCTTTCATAATGATTTCCAGCAAACAGAAAACAGGCTTTATGAGGGTGTCCTCAAGGCACAACGGAATGGAATCCATGGAGCCATTGACAGATGCTATGATGGTGCAGTGGGTCTTGGGTTGCTCAACAATACCCGGCCTCATGGAACGAGAGCATGAAGGCAGTTCTTGGAGAATGAAGCAATTGATACCCCCTACCACCGCTTTGCTTGTCCTGAATCCTAAATCCTAAAACACCACTGGGGGATTTATGTTTCAGGCTATCCGACACTGATAGGTTGATGTGTTTTCAAAGTGTTCCTTTATTTTTATAAGCAGTATAGAGACTTTGGAGAGAATGTTGAAAGTATATGCCTAAATATTTTGTAAATATTTTATCATTTCATGGGACAACAATGAAGCTATAACAATTTGGTACAATGTAAAGTAGTCAGCATACAGTGTATACAACAATTTTCTGTGCCCTCAAAATAACTCAACACACATTTTATTGTATATATTTTTTAAATACATTAAACAATTCTCTCTTATTTTTTTATATTTATCTTCTATGTTTTAATATTATTAATTAGGTAAGTTTCATTCTTTCATATATCATCTAGTTCCCCAAGGACATTGCGTTCCTTTTTAAGTCTTGGTCTTCCGTGGTCTTTCTTATACATTTAGGTGTTATGGGAATCCTAGGGAACCCCGTGGGATAAAGGGGCTGGAACCCAAGGTGTCGAATAAACAGGCAGACAAACAACTAGGCAGAAATAAAAAGTATTTGAAACACACACAAATGTAAACCAAACTATTAGTGGCAGTGGGAGCATAAGTGAGTACTTCCAAGAAGACAGCAAGGGAAGGGCGCGAGTGCAGGGAAGAAAAACCAGTAGCGGTGGCGGCGTGAGTGCAGCTTTCACAGGATCTTGGATATCTGCTGATGGTGGTGATCCAGGCGACCAGAAGAAGAACGGGGTAATAGAATCTGGAGGCTGGGAAGGAAACCGATACAGTGTAAGGGCAGCACTAAGGGGCTAAGGGGGAATGGCATAAAAGCCAAAAAATAAAACAAAGACAAGATAAGGCTCAAGGTGGGCCGAATGCTAAATGCTATTTAACTAAGCCAGGTAACGGGCAAAATAGCGGAGCATAGAAGGAGCACTAACATTAGGCCACTGTTGTCCCATTCTTTCTCAGTTAACCGATGGCTTAGACGGTTTCAATTTTTTTGCCCCAAATGTTGAAAAATCAAGTTTTGAACACTCGTAAAAAAAAATAATCAGGCTTTGAACACTCGTAAAAAACAATGCATATGACCCAGTCTAATTTTTGTAACTACTATTTGGCACACCTCTAACAGCATTTATATGATACATCTACACTATTCACAAAAATTAGGTGATATTTCATTCTGGGAGATTTTATTTTGAAGTATCTCCCAATCGTTGTGAGTTCATATATAATCAGATGACATTTCGGACCATTCTGCAAAAAGGAATGTGTCAAGTATAAATGCCTATGGGGCAGCAGGGTGGCTCCGTGGTTGGCATGAGTGGACCTTCCCCTACTAGCCAGTAGCTAGTCTTTAGACAGAAATGAGATTACAGGAACTTTCCCTGTGTGGAGTCACTGAATATACTACAGCTGAATTAATGTATCTTCATTGAATTAATGTATCTGCACCAGCTCTCTATTTAAAATGAAACAGAATGCAAATATAATTGGATCATATTGTGAATAATTCATAAAGAATATTGTATAAGAGAAAGACATGCTTGTCAATAAGCTAGAATATGAATTACCTAAAGTGAGTTTTTATGGTTTGTTCCTTTACTAATACATCTACTTATATGACTCTTTCACAGTCTACTTCTTGTCATAATGGCTGCATCTCAAACCACATACTGTGACACAAAATAATCTATGCAATTAGTACATCACTGTGGTATACAGAGATGTCTTTTAGTGGAGGCGGGAGCTATTGTATAGGGGTTTTATATTGTACTGTGTAAAATTAGGCTGTGATGGCAATCTAAATGCCATCTACCTATCCTTATTTAGATGTATTATCCTTAATACCTGTTGGTTTTTCTTAGTTTTTTTCTCTCTGCCTTTTCATTCTATCACTTGTCAGTAATTGCAGGCAATTGTCAGAGCGCTTAATTGAAAAGACAGCATTTCAAAAATTAAAACCACCTACAGATGCAGTGATATAAAAGTAGAATCATAAACATCGGAGTAGCAGATTATTTGCTTCTTTTTACAGACTCTAATAATGCTATTACTGAGATTTAGAGTATGATTTTCACAATATATACTTGTCCCTACTTGTACCGCACCACACAATGGAAAAGGTTTTGGAGAACATAATTAGCAGTAGAACAAGAGAAGAACAATATTTGATCAGAAATTATAATCTCTATGAATCTGTATCTTACAAAAAAAAATTGTGGAAAGTAAATTTCTACAGTTCTAGTTTTTCTTTGGCCTAAGTGACATCAGTTGTTCTTCCTCTTTCAGCAGGATCCACATTTAGTAGAGGTTTCACAAACCCTTCCCATTTATGTGGGCGTTGCACATTCACTAGAAGCAGCACCTGTGCAAACCTGCTACACTGTTTTTATCATCCACTGTGTTAAATGCCCAACCTGGTATTTGAACCCAGGCTCTCAGGCACTCATGTTTCCAGCAGCAGGGTTGTCCCACTGCGCCAATGAAGCTTGAAGCAGGACAGGCATTTGTGATCAAAATAGACAGGCAATTCAGTTCAATTCAGTTTTATTTATATAGCGCTTTTTACAATGTAGCATTGTCTCAAAGCAGCTTTACAGTAATACAATTAT